>VUQR01006774.1:70228-80736 GCA_015108515.1 Hemichromis elongatus | reverse complement strand
CCCGCCCCCTACACACAACCTCCCCCCCTCAGCCTCCATCCCATTTTTTGCATGCGAGCTGAAGGCTGTGACTCCCTACAAACGAGGCTTTTTCTGCGGAGACCCCAGCATCACTTATCCTAACATTCCCAGCGAGGCCATTCCCGACACCCTGCTAATCGCTGGTGGCATCGCCATCACCGGTGTAGCGGTAAGACAATAATTAATGTTACGTGTAAGGACAGTGAGTTAAAGCTATCATCATCTTCTTATAGTGTAAATGTGTGCGTGTTTGCTTAAAAGTAAAACAAACATACTTTCACAGTATTTGTTCAGCCTGGCAGTATGGCAAGTTCAAATGTGTCTCCTGTCTTTGTTTCTTTCAGATCGCTTTAGGTGAATGCTACCGCGTACGTTTCCGAGGTGTGCACTCACGGGCTTTTGTTAGAAACTGCTATGTGTCATGCCTGTACAAGGAACTGGGAAGCTTCCTGTTTGGCTGTTGTGTTGGTCAGTCTCTCACCAACATGGCCAAGCTAAGCGTAGGTCGCCTGAGACCCTACTTCCTGTCTCTGTGCAACATCACCTATGCATCCATTAACTGCAAGGAAGGCAGTTATGTCTCTGCAGAGTCCATAGTCTGCAATGCGGACAAGAAGTCGGTGGAGGAGGCAAGGTGTGCGGTTTATGTGCAATTATCTGCTTTTGTAAGGGTGGAATATACAGAAACCTAAGTTAATGTGTAACTTTTGGCTTCTTTTATGAATCTTCTCTTTTAGGAAGTCCTTCTTTTCCGGCCATGCTTCCTTCGCAATGTACACAATGCTTTATCTGGCAGTAAGTCACCTTTGCTTCACAAACAAACACACACACCCACTCTATCGCCAAGCTAATCTGGAAAGTTGAACTCCACATTCACCTGAGCTCATATTGTGTAATTACCGTCTTCAACACAGTGTTTATAGTATTAAAGGAAGATTACAGTTCTTGCTTTGTTTTCAGTTTTTAAAGACAACACCGGTCCCCAGAGGCAGAGAACAATGCTAATTGAACAGCCATGTGCTGTTAAATACATTCACGTTTCCCGATCTTTGAGAGCACCAATTCACTAGAGGCATCCAGCTTCCAACCAAAAGGGCTGGTGAGACAGAAAGATAGGGAGGAGGAGGTTTTGGAGTGGGGTAGAGAATCAGGGAGAATGTTTTCCACAGGGAACATGAATAGATGAAGAGACTCCACAGACAGAGGAGGCCTTGTTGTGGGTCTCATTTAGTCGAGGGGGGAGAGCTGAATATGCCTGCTGAGAGATCGACAGGCTTCTTTCAGCCATAGACACCCTCGCAACCCTCCAAGCCTCCCTCCCATCTCTTAATTTTTCTCTCACAGTACACTGCCCGGTAGCCATGGGTGCATTGTGAGAGAGAAGTGACAGTTAGAGGGAGACAAAAGCACATTATTGTCTATGAGCCATTCACATACCTCAGATAGCCTTTATCACTAGCTGTTAACTGACGGTTTTCAGGTGACATAAATATTTGTATTCAACTACAGCTGAGATGAATGAAAATCATTTGTTGCTTTCCAAAAGTAAAAGTGAGGAGAAAGTTGAAATCTTCTATATTTGTACAGTGCTGGTTCTCATTTCTGTATATTTCAGTTATAAAGAGCCAGACCTGCTGTTTTTTTGTTTTTTTTATTAATATCTTAAGCAGTAGTTTTCCAGACTTACCGAAAGTCTTCTTTCATTTTCACCTCAGTCCATCTGACTGGGACTAGAGGAAAGATTTGTTTGTCATCCCACTTACTGTAACATTGATCTATGAATTGTTCAAGCATAAAAAGCCACCTAACTCAGTCACAATTTATCAAAGAACCAATTAGAAATTGTATTTTTCACCCTGACCCCAAGACACATAATTTCTTCACATTTCTTTAACCGAAACTGTGGAAAAAATGTTTGAAAGGGATAAAACAATGGCTGCACCAACAAGGTGATTCTCAGAGAGCTTTTAGCTCAAGAACTTGATGTATCTCAGCATGGTGTACACTGTGTCCTTAAAACATTTGAGGAAAACTAGATAAGTGGAGGAGAAAATATTAAGTTTCAAGCTTAAAATAAACAAAAAAAAACTACAGCAGATGAGCAGTATTTGAAAGTCATGTCCTAAGAATAAGAAAAGAGAGAGAGTTCAGGCTATGTTCAAAAATAATAAAGAAAATATTCTGTATTTCCATTTATGCACGTTTCAACAAATCACTGCATCTATTTCTTATTTACCTAGCAAAAGATAAAGACATGAGGAGTGGCTCATAACTACTGCACAGTTTTCTTTAAAAGTCCACAGCAAAACGTTCCTTTCTAACCAAAAAGAGAAAGAAAGGGATGAGTGTTGGCACTGACTGAGAGGAATGAAAGGGTAGAGAACCGAAAGGAAGAAGTGGTATGACTAAAACAAAAACCTATTTTTTTTTCTCCACACAAGCACGCACACACAGAAATCGCTGCTTACAAATTATTTGACAGAGCTTAAACAACCTAGTGGGAATGTGTTAGACTTGCAGCTACACGCCACCACGACCTTTCCAGCTACTTGTGTGTACAGCAGGAACAGTGACACCTGTTCTCAGTTAAGATAAGAAAAGGAGAGACAGTGAGGATCGGCTTCCCAGCAGTAATGTAGGCCACATGATCCCCAGCGGCTGTTTGACTCAGACATACCTCCAGCCACCTCATAAAGCGAGCCCTGCATCTGCATTCAGCTCGACCTGTGACCCCATTTTCACGCACACAAACAGGACCTTCGTACTGTAGCGCTGATGCACGGGATGAGGATGAACAAAAGCAGGAAGTTGGGTTTAAAAAGTGTTAATGAAACCATGCCAAACTTCTTTTCCCCCCTCTGGGCAGCAGATTAAATGGCTGTTCATGTTCCACTTAGTTTATAGAACTTCTGTCATTAGACATAACCATAAATTTATGTTTGTGGGGGCATGCATTAGCACATAAGTGCCCATAGCCATATATCCACTTAGTAGTGAAAATAATAATGGTATTTATCTTCTTTTTTTGCAGTTCTACCTGCAGGCACGGCTGTCGTGGCGAGGAGCTCGACTATTGCGCCCACTTATACAGTTCTTCTTAGTGATGATCGCTATGTACACCGGATTGACCCGCATCTCAGACTACCGTCACCATCCCACTGACGTCCTCACAGGCTTTATTCAAGGGGGGCTCACCGCATACTGGGTGGTATGTTAAAATTCACTGTTGACTAAATAGCCTGAATTTGTTTCTCTGTGCTTTCTGCTGACTGTGTTAGCTCAAACACTATGCTTTCCCTCAATTTCCACTCTCTGTTTCTAAACAGTGAGTGATTGACGGCACGTGTGGTCTGCGAATCTTTACTGACATTTGTTTTTTTTGTCTGTGCCTGCAGGCCTTCTATATCTCCCCCATGTTTAAGCCCTGCATCCGCCCAGACCGGTCTCCCACTAGCATGTCCCTGGAGAGTCCACTGTCCAGCCAGCAAACTGTCTGTTAGCAGGTGCATGCAATCATTTCAGGAATCGGAGGATAAGAGAAGATGAACTGCAGAAATACAGGGAGAGCAGTAGATAGCACAGGTGATGAGCACAAAGAACCGAGGAACTAGTTTAGAAGAAAGGATATCATTCTAAGAAAATATTGAGAGTACAATCTAACCTGCTTATACTTTTAGTATATTGATATACATGCAAACATACAGCCATCTAACACATATAGACACAAGATAAATACAACAAGACTACAAGTCAAACCCGTCCAGTGGAAAGAACTTTGTAGTAATATTAGAAATATTTTTTTTATATATATATGAAAAAAAGATTAAAAGTGTTTATTTTTCAAGATAAGTTGTAGAAGCTGCTAAAGTTGAAAGTTAGTTTGTTTTCTTCTGGTATGGAGGCCTTTGGCAAGTGCGCTTTCTTAGCTTTCAAAGCCGAGCCAGTCGCCCTTTGGTCTCAGGTTAGAGACGAGAAAATACCAGCCTCCTATTTGGTTTTTTATTCCTTGCTCAGCTTGGAAAACATGAGCCAGCAGCTGTGAACTGAGACCATCGGACCTCAGATGTAAAGACAGCTCTGTGCAAAGTGACGGAACAAGCACAGGCTTCCTAACGATCTTTGCCTTCAGTCGCACGATGTGCCACTAACCTAAAAAGTCGACCCTACACCACTATGACTACACAATAAAACTTATGTAAGCAAAGAACAACAGTGTTTGCGCTGTGATAGAATGCCATCTTTCTCATTTGCGTAACCGAGTCAGTGACTGGGAGCAATCTGACCAGGTAACTTCTCTTCCTATTCACTGCCACTTTCCTGCCAATAACCACTTTGACTGTGTCTCAGAGGTGGAGGTTTTGACTGAATTTTGTAACCTCCTTTTGTCCCTGAACTCCAAACTCTTGAGCTGCACCTTGATTTATGCCACTCAGACAGGAGCCGTGCAGCCGCGATCCCAGCGGTCCTCCTGTGCGTCTTTATTAATAGCACTTGAACATAGTGGAACCCTCTAATTATAATCAATATTATATATTTTATCACAAGTTTGAATAATCAGTGTTTATTTTTGTTAATGTCCGACTCATACACTATATACTTTACATGAAAAGATAATTATTCAAACTGAATGTAAATAGCAATTTCATTTTATACACCACAGAACCACAGAATTTCAAAAGTATTAGTTCAAGTTTTGGACCGTTTTTACATGTTTATGTAAGTGTTTGTATTTACGTTTTTGTCAGTCGGGTACAGATTTTGCTTTTGTACCTGTTGTAACTACTAGACTGAGCCACAGATGTTATCAGAAAGCTATATATATTTTTGTGTCTTCCCAGATATTTTTTGTTTGTTTGATTTGTCTGTGAATGCCACAGCGGCAGAAATAACCACTGTACTCAAAAGAAAACCAAACCATTAAACCATCGAATGTTGAATGTTTTAAAGTTCTTCTGTCTTGTTTTTTTTATTTTTAGCTTTGGCAGACTGAAAAGTGCCTTGCACACATACACATACTGAATGTCAGTGTCACAGTGTTTGTTAAAAAAAAAAAAAAAGAAGCCATTTAGCCTTTTCCTCATATTGGAATTCATTATTTACGTTGAGGATACCGTGCGTGGTGTGGAGGTAAGGAAATCTTGAGCTGAAATAAAACAAACATTTAACACAAAAAGTAAATTTAACCATGTGGTGTTTTGAAGCTTCCACTCTAGTAGCCTCGTAGTTTCCTTCAGCTCTCTCTCTCCTCCTTCTCACGCTTCCTCGTTCTGCCCCTTCTCTGCACTCGGTCCTTTTCAAGTGCAGTGGAGCATGATGGGCTGTTTCAGGGGGGTCATGCTACCATGGAGATGCTTAGCCAGATACAGGTCGGGGCGTCTGAGGCATTTTCTTTGATTTCTTTTTTCTCTCTCTCTCTCTTTCACACTCTCTCTTTCTCCAATCTACTTCCAGGCTTAGGGAGGTGAAAGAAAAAAAAAAGCAGCTCAGATGAGACAGAGAGGGAGAAAGAGAGAGGAGAGAGAGCTTCAGTAATGGCTGTGTGCATAACGATAAGGTAAGGGGACGAGCAGGGAAAGTGGTCCAGTAATGAGGGGAAAGCGTAACAGAGCAGTTGGCAGAACAGATGGGCTGGTAGATTGGGAAGAGTAAGGGTAATGGTTGTGGGCATCAGGGTGGGAACAAATGTGATCCCGTTTTTCAGGCCTGTTTTGTTTTATAGGACTGTAACTGAGAAGCCTCGTTTTATTCCTGAGCAATACATATATAGCTGTGGTATTGTGACAGCTCCTTGTCTATCTGTGTGTGCCTCACTACTTGTTATTGTCTAACGTTTAGGTGTGTGTCACCGAGCTGAGCTTACACGCCCTGTCAAACATGACATCTCGTTTACACTGTTACTGGCCTGCTCCTCGGTAACCCTTCAGCCCTAATGGAAATGAATGGGAGTCAACAAGCAGAGGCAGCCTCCTCTCTGTGTTCACATTACTGAGGTCCGGTCAGAAGGGCCTCGCTATTTGCACTGCCGCGATTGTGCACACAGTAGGTCAGCACTGTGTTCATTTCGACTGGCCGCGGTATTTGTACTGTTATCTCAACAGGTGAAAGCCATTATTGTCCACACGCTTGGCTGTGAAAGAAAATTAAAACCACTTTCTCCTTCTTCCTCATACTTAACTTT
The DNA here is from genome assembly GCA_015108515.1 of Hemichromis elongatus. Taxonomy (NCBI): domain Eukaryota; kingdom Metazoa; phylum Chordata; class Actinopteri; order Cichliformes; family Cichlidae; genus Hemichromis; species Hemichromis elongatus. The sequence continues at coordinate 74,537 of VUQR01006774.1, read as the reverse complement.
GGGGAATTCCTTGATAAGATTATGATTTTGTGAAATTGGACAGGAGCAAAAATAGCAGTGCGGATGGCGGTGCTGATTCTCATCAACACAGAGATAAGCCCGCTGTGGAAGGCACGTAGCTCACCTGCGTATCTCTTTGTGTGAAAGCAATAGAGGACACGTGGGAGTAAAGTTATCATATTTGGGTTTTTTCTGACCACGATAACATCATCAAGGAATTTGTAGATTATCCAAATTCTATGTGCCCATATTTGAAGTGATGAAATAGCCCTTGGTGCCTAATGGAGATACGAAATATCTCTTTTCACAGAACTAATGTAACCTGTCTTTGTTTACTACAAAGTAAAAGCTGCTTAGGACTGAAATTTGACTTAACTATTTGTAAAGAGGAAAAGAAATTTCCTTGCATATGAGTTTTCGTTAAGTGTTTACCATACGTCTCCGAGGCATTACCGACTTAGTCTCTGGAACTCCGCTGGCCTCTTATCCAGCTGTACTCCAATTCTTAATAGAATTAAAAAGGATTAATGGGCTCTTTAGTGTGCTTGAGTTCAGGCCTGCTCCCCCAGCCTCGCTGCTATGCGCATTTTAAAATCTCCTATAGTAATGACAGTGAGTGAATGCACAAGCTGTAGCCATTAGGCACATCGTGTACTGATGTGAGTTTATGAAAAACATTACTTTGCCTGTTCCCACTTAGATAAATTGTCTTGCTTCCCCTCTCTTCTCTCTCTCTCTGTGCTCCTCAGGGATTAAGATGTGCCCAGCCACGTTGACTCACTGAGTGAGCTGAGAAATCAACTCTTAAACTGATCCACAAAGTACAAATGAGGAACTACAGGTGGACAGCTGGGTGCAATCACTCCCAAATGGCAAAAACCTATGTCAGTGTGCATTTCCTTTCATGCACGAAAGCAAATTGCGTACTTTATTTATCAGTCAGCACATATGTCCACATAGATAGGGCACGCAATATCTGATGAGATCAATGTAGTCGTGGCGGCTGATGAAGATAGCACCCCTTGTCACATCCTGGCATTGTTATGCACCTAACTATACAGCCCTCGAGGTCAGATTAGCTATTTTTGAAGTTTATATGAACTGGTAACCACACATAGAGACAAAGAGAGGCTTTTATAAAGGGCTCTATTACAAGAGAATCAAAAAACGAGCTCCTGCCTACTGAGAGCCGTGTTTCCTGTTAGCTTTGTTAAATAATAATGAATGAATGTGGGATTCCTCATACGTATATTTGTTCAAAAGCAGCAATGTGGTCTCAGCATCATTATACGCATAGCTTATCATAACATGCCCTTAAGCCGCTTTTTACCATTTTAAAGGTCATATTATTGTCTTTGCAAAAGCAAGGAAGAGTTAAAAGAGCACAACACATTGGAAAGGCCACACACAGTAATGTGTGTTAAGTTCATTTTCAGGTTTTCAGCCTGTGATCTACTTCCTCATTATCTGTGTCATCTATGAAACAAACCTAAAGTACATACCCATTCCAGATGGATAAATCTGACATGTAAAAATCTACCTCACAGTCAAAACAAGCGAGGTCAACTTTGACAAAACATTCTCCATTAAAACAAACTTATCTAACAGGGCCGAGACAAGACCTGTGGTCAATAGAGATAGCTGTTTTGTTTTCATTACCCAGTCTAAAGAATGAGGGATGCTAAGTGAGTGTGTGTGCGTGTGGATGAGTGTTTGGTTCCTGAAGACAGACTGGAATGTAAAAACAACATTGCAGGTCTAAAAACAATAGTCGAGACCTGTGAGGTGCCAGCAACGACGACCGCAGCAGAGAGGTGGAAAGGTGGGAGGAGGATCTTGGGTTTCAAGGTCAACAAGCTCAGCCTCCTGCAACACGCACATTCGCAAGTGGCGGTAATATGATGGTGACATAACACTCAGCCTGTGCTGGTACATGCAGTTGAATCATGAAACAGCTCATTTGTCACTAAAGCAAAAATGGAGTATATTACATAAAACTGGATGCACGTTATACAGCTAACCTCACCGCTACAGGTCTAAGGAGCCGGTCTCACATGAGATACGACTTGGTGTAAAGAAAACACGCTGTGTGAATGTATATCACGTCAGTGCCTTTATTTATGCAATAATATCTCTGTATGAGTTCAGTCTGTTTACACATACGCACATTTGCTTGTTTTTAAAAGCTCATTTAGGCCGTGAATCACTTCTTGCCTTACACATGCTATCATAATCCCTCATCGACTCCCTACACCTTCTATTATACTTTATATGGCTTCTGTGAAGAACATTGTTAAACTATCTCATATGAGAGGATTACTATGTGTCAGTACAGGATTAAACAGTAAAGAGAAAGAATTACACTATTTGTGAAGCAGTGTAGTGTGGACAGTATGAGTGAAAATTAAAAACCTGAGGTGCTGAGGTCACGCAGCACTGCAGTACCTCAGGGAGCAAATGAAAGGCACTCGCTGGTGCTCAGGAAACTGCTAAGTACAGTGTAAGCCTCTCTGTCTTTGCGCCCCAGTGTGTTTGTGTGTATCCTTTCATCTATTTTATGTGCATGTAAGTATGATGATAGCTCAGTGCTACTAGTTTAATGAGCAAGCACACAGGCAATATTCTTCTAATTCCTAGTTATGACTGAGGTGAGCTTGTGAGTAATTTGTGTATGTAATAGTGATCCACTAGCATCACTTGCCAAGGAAAGCTTGTGTATAATTGGCAGATTGAGGACACTCATTAGAGTACAGTAAGAAGCTGATATTATATTCAGCAACAGCAGTGACTCATTATCATATCTGTCGCATGGTCTTATCATCTTTTGTAATTTGTGTCTCCATCTCTTGAAAGAAAAGCTTTTTTCTCCCTCCCCCTCCAACACTACCGGGCCATTTATTGGACTACACGCACTTTTACCATGGATTGTTTACAGTTATTTCATGTAATTGTCGAACAGTGTCAGTCTGACAGATACAACTCTGCTCTTTGCCTCTGTCCTATAATTATGTTTCTCCTTCCCCTTGGTTTGGTGGCAGATGATGACAGCGGTGAAAAAAAAAACCTCCTGCTGGAAAATGAGGACTGATGGCAGTGACAGGCAGATGATCCCAGGCCAGGAATCACAGAGGCATCTACCTGTCTAGACACTGAACAGCTGGCTTGAAGTGGCACGCTGAAAAATGTTAAAAATGTAATGTGGTTACACTTAACTTGTTGAAGGTGTGAATCACCTGCTTTCATGGACTTCACTGAACTGAGTGCTGTTCAAACACCATAAAACTTAAGAGTGAAAACTGGCTTTTTTTTCCACCATAAATATTTGACATGTAGAGGAGAAAATTCAAAGGTGAACTAATAACACAAATGGCAGCCCCCTCTCAGTCTGAATATCCCGGTAAGGTACCACAACCCTGGAAGTAAGGTATCTAAATGGCATATAAATGGCACGTATCCATTGTTAATGTTAATGTGGGCTTTTTAAGCAGCTACGTGTCAAAGTGACTGCTGTGAAAATGGCCAAGTGGCACATTGGTTTTAATGAGAAACTTTAAATGCTTTAAAATGTGCTTTCTTTGTAGTGCTCTGCTGTACTACTCTCCATTCTCTCTCCAGTTTTTCAGGTGAGTGCCTCGCTGATCCGCAGCAGAGCCAAACACAAGGCTTTGCTTATTTAACAATAAGGATCAGCCAAGTGTGAACAGCTACAGAAGAGCTGGCCTAACCAAACATGACACTGATAGACATACGGACTTAACAGACATTTTAAAGCGCACCAGCAGCCCCCCTGTTTACAAATCCCTGACCCCAGAAACTCCATTCACAGTGTGGGCAAGAAATGTTGGATACTGTTATGAATCACAGGAAACAGTACAGAGAGCAGCTTCTAAACAAAATTAACCGAATGGGTAATTTGATGTGAATTTCTTGCATACTTTCTCAGGAGTCCACTTAATGCGCAGTGCATGCCAGTGCTTGTAAATGTGCTCGTGCGTGTCTCAGAACAAATGGTAGTGTTTGTGAAATGTGTTGTGCTATGCGCATGTATGAATGCTGTGTGCGTACATGTGTGTATGTGTGTGTGAGAGGGAGGCTACAGAAACAACAGAGGGCAGGATATAAAAATCCTGATTGTTTCTGAGGGATTATCCTTCACAATGCACAGCTTTATCAGAAAGCCTCGATTGCTGTAACAAGACACGCTTGCCCTGGGTTTGCCCAGCCAAATACTAAGAATCCTGAGTTACCCCAGCAGCGAATCACAAGGGGGGGGGGGGGGAAAAAAAGGGGAGAAAAAAAAAAAAAAGGG
>VUQR01006774.1:56585-70208 GCA_015108515.1 Hemichromis elongatus | reverse complement strand
TGAAGAGCGTAGAAAAAAGAAACACAGGGGAGAAGGAGAGCAAAGAGTGGACACTAGATCGAGTGAGTTGAGTGAGAGGGAAAGCGGAGAAGAATACAAAGAGTAAGGAGGGGAGAGAAGCACACACAGAAAAGCAGGAGTTGAACAACTTCAACTGGAGGCCATGCCTCAAACAGAGGTTTGTTTTCTGACAGCGATCCCTCTCAGGAGATTTGGCTGGAAAACATATTGCAGTTATAGAGCCTGTCCAAGTTGCGCAACATGTGCCTCAGCACCATGTGAACAAAAGCTGCTGTGCATCATAGCATGCACTGCTGTGACTGTTTCATGCAGTAAAGCCTAATGCAGCTTTTGTATTAGAATACTGATAGGCCCTCAGGCTGAGATTTACATGTTAGCAAACATCTGCCAGATATATGAGGTTTGGCAGTGTGGAGGAGAGGTGCCTTTTATTGGATCATTTTATTTGCTTCCTTTTATAAGACTTTCTCAGTGGAATCAGGTTGCTGTGCTCGATCTTACCAAACTCTGCAAAGGGGAGCTGTGGTTTTGGCTGACTGTGGAAGGGGCTTTAATATGTGCGCATTGTAGAAGGTGGGTTTGGGCGTGTGTAACGTTGCGTGAGGCCGTGTGATTGAGCGTAGTCATATATTCCAGCGACAGTTTCATTCCCTTCACATGTGAAGAATATGTGTTTAGATTGGCAAATTTACTTAAAAAATAATTGTTTATATGTTGGTATTTGAAGTGTCATTATGAAACCTCATTGCACGCTTGTGTGTTACAGTGCACAGTGATACATAACTACACTGTAAATAATGAGATGGATGTCATATTTGTGCACATATTTCTCTGTAAGGGAGTATGTGTTGATGTTGAGGTGTTCTGTGTGCTGCCAATGTGCTGGCAGCGTGCAGATTTCCTTCTGTGATATCAAACCTGTCCCAGTGGGGGTTTCAGGCTTCACACTGAGCCAAATGGACAGACTAAAGTTTTGCAGCGCAACATGCTAGTTTTTCAAACTTTTCTCTCCTTTGGTCTTGCACTGAGAATAAGAGATTATACTTTTTTACCATTTTATGTGAATACACCCCTGCTGACTCTGTTTTTTCCTTTCAAACCCAGGAAAATGGAAAATGCCACATTTCACATGTCTGTGATCATGAACTATGCTTGGCTAATATAACTAAGAATCTTTGCAAGGAAAGCCAAAATAGCCTGTAAGATTGCAAACATGATCCTGTTTTCTTAAAAGCAGTTACTCCTATATAGTATATATTGTTTTGGTTTACCGTGGGGGTATTTTAAAACCGTTGTGGAGCTATGCAAACACAAGTGGGGTACTGAGCAGCCAGCACTATTGTTTCAGACCTACTCAGGATTCTTGGGATGTCGCGTTGCCTCAGCTTTGACTCCACAATTCACACACCCCATAGTGCGCTCAGATTTTTGTTTTAAACCAAGGTCTAGAATAATAAGCTGCATTTTAATTAGGCTGATTTTCACCTTTTCTTTTGCTCTTGAAAACAGTCTGTTAAAAAGAGGCAAAACAGAACTACCCTTAACAGAAGAGATGGTATTTAGTTGATGCGGCAAGATGAGGGCTGTTTATGTCTCACTACGGCTTTTATGAACGGATCAAGAAGGGAAAAGTTCAGAAAGGCAGTCAGATGACTCAAGCAGCAGTACTGTAATCACTGATTTACACTAAAAATCCCATTTTAACTGTCTGGAATCTATTCAGTGAGTCATCAGACGTAGATGCATGATGTTTGTAAGAGCAAACCCGGGTCATATGGCCATGTTTGTAGCTTTGTGTGTGTTTACAGGCTGTCCTGCGTCATCTCTGCTCTGCTGTGTTTATGCAGGGGCTCCATGGATATAGAGAGGGATAGCAGAATATCCAACCCCTCCCACTGTCACTTGATATTTACGGAAAATGGATCAGATGATTGGACAAGTCCACTTCTACACATTTCCCCCAAAGGGAGCTGAGCCAAGTTCATTTACTCTTTCATTCATGCCTGCTATGATGCTGTCATCTTTATTCATTAAGGATGTAGTCATGAGGTGATGAAGAATGATGCAGAGTTAAGCTAGTTAGTCACGCCAAACTGCCTAATAAGTACATTTTTTTCATCTTTACTGTCACTTTTGATTTTTCCACACTGAAGCCAATGTCATAATTATGTTTAAGGTGAAAACCCCAAAGTATTTTTTAAATTTGTGTGCTGGTAAATGATTGCCGTGTAATAAACAGAGCAGGGTGAAAGAGAGGTTAGGAGATGGAAGAAGAAGATGACAGAGCTGAAGGGAGAGAAAGAGAGAGGGGCCCATATCGAGTGACACAGAATATAGTCTGTGTTTTCTCGGTGGACCAGAGAAGATGCAGTGCAAATGAAGCGTCCTGCACCATGGCAGCCTCTGCTTTATCTTTGCTTCATGTCTCTGTGTGTTTGCATGAAAGTAAAATGACAGGGGCCTTTGTGAGGACTCAGAGGCTTCTGTTGTCTCATGGTTCCAATATGTTGGGAGGACTCCATCCACGGACGATTTCCAAAGATTACAGCAGGATAACTTTAGCCACGAATTATTGTAATGCACCCACTTGTAGGGTAAAAGCACCCTGCTGAAATAAAGAAATCATACTGACCTACAACATGTAAGCAGTCATGTTTGGTGTCTTAGGTTTGTTTTTTGTTTTTTCAGCTTTATTTATAATAAAAAAATAATCCTCTGTGGTGATTTCATGTCACTTCACTACAGGCTGTTCAGTGTGTCTGACCCACATGGCTAGGGCCTCCCCTTGTGTTTAGTGTGCAAAACTACAAATGGGAAGGGCACTTACAGAGTGCATCTTCCACTGAGATTGTATATTTCAGTTTCAAATAAAGTGATCTGCAACATAAATTATTAGTTGTTTTTTTGTTTTGTTTTTTTAACCACATACAAACTTTTCACCAAGTATTGTGAAATTTGCCTTCCTGGTCTGTATTTGTTTGTTTGTTTTCTCCCCAGGGTCTCAGGTCAACTCTGGGCTGGAGTTCCAGTTTGGTTCACATTCTCTCTCAAATAAAAAAAAACAAAACACAAAGTCCCAAAGAGACAAAATTTCAAGCTGGCATATTATCTCCTTCTGTTTACTGAATGCCACCACTTTCATCAAAGAATAATGACTCAGGTATGACAGATATTTTAGGTTAGTAAGACCTAAGAAGTTTCAAAAATAACATAAGAAAATGCTTTAGCATCTTTAGCTGGACTATAAGTTGTTTGACTGATTTCTGTCCAGATAAATGTTGAAGAATAGAGGACCTGAATTATAATTAGAAAAGAAATGTACACACATTAGTAGCAGACTACCCTTAGACCTCTAACTCACTGCATATATTTAGAAACACAAATCTCTCTCTCTCTTTTTGTGTGAATCAATACCACGAGCATGAGCACTTGCTGATTTTGGGGGCCACTGTTGCTTTCATGTTCCACATCTTCTCTAGTTCTCTCCCAGCTCTTGGTATTTCTCTAGCTTCTTATGTTCCTTCTTCCTGATGTTGCCATCTCTAGTCTGGCTACATATATTATTACAGCCCGTAGAGGTTGTTCCTATGCTGCCATGATTAGTGTCTCTGTTCTGTCTTTCATGTCAGCTTTCTCGTGCCACTCGTGGGATTTCTCGATATAAGTCAGTTCTTTTGGTGATGCCTGTAAGGGCCTGTCCACCCTTGATGGTTCCTCTTCCTGTTCCAGGTTTCTGTTGTTTGAGGTATTCACTAAACACATGATCAGTTGTGGCCGTCTTCCGGATGCACTCGTAGATCTTTGTTGTTTCATCCTGGATAATGGTTCTGACACTCACTAGCGCTCTGTGAACTTCCTTCTGCTGTGCATGGAGTCTCAGATAAGTGGCCAGCAGTGGGGACAGAGCATAGTCTTGGTAAATCCTGCACCCGATGGCAGCTTGTGCTATGGCTTAAATTTGGCCTCCAGTGTTGTTCCCCACATCCCCGTTAAATTCCTGATGAATTCCCTTTGATCTTGTACAGTTCTAGGCAATCCAGGATGCATGCATGAGCGATTGAGTCGTAAGCTTTCTTTAAGTCAATCCAGGTCGGTCAGTTCTTCATCTTGTAACCAAGAACTCATTGATCACTGCTGCTGTGGTGTAGATCACCTGGTTGGTTTGGGTGATGGTTGCAAGAGTAATTGTCTGTAATGCAGCAACTCACATCTTCACATGACCTTGGTAATCGGCCACGGAGGATCCATCTTTAAAGATTAGCCATGATCCTATCTCAGAGGTCAGCTCTCACACTCAACACCTTCAACACCAGAGATGGGTAATCCGATTACTTTTTCAAGTAACAAATAAAGTAAGGGATTACTATTGCAAAAAAGGTAATTAAATTACTGTTACTTTCCTGTAAGCGCGCTGTGTTACTGCGTTACTAAACCGTGACTTTTTTGCGAGAGTGTCTCATGACAATGACGTAAGCGAGTGCGGCATTCGTGGCAACAGCTGTGTGCAGATCAACAATGGATAATATATCGAGTGCAGGAGAGAGTACGACCGTGCAGCGTTTAAAGTGTGGAAGTACTGACCTTACTTTGAGTTTGATTCTGTAAAAAGTGACAAAAACCTTAGTTTCCGCTGTTCACTGCGTGGGAAGAAAACTTCTTTTTACAGCGAAAAAAACCCTAAACTTCTGAGCAAGCACCAAGTACGCTGCCACGGGAATGTGAAAATCACTGAGAAACTTCCGGATCCTTCCACTGACATGACCGCTGCGGCACACCTGCACCATGGCAAACATCCGCCTGCCCTTCTCCTGCTAAACAGGTGAAAATGGAGCAACAGGACCCCTGAGTCTTTGATTTAATTTATTTTCTGCTGGGTTTTACTTGCATCTATTTGAAAGGATGAGTGTAAACACAAAAAACGATTTTATTTTATATGCCGGAATATGCAGAAAATAGGTTTAAATGTTAAACAAATTTCTTCCAGTCAGAGAATGTTGCATATAATTAAATTTTTGCTTGATGCATAAAGTTAAAAGATTAAAACCTATAAAAAAGTTTTAAAAAGAGACTTTTTCATTTAATTACATTTTATATGATGGATTATGCAGAAAAAGTAGAATTGGGCTGAAAGATCTATTGCTTTACTAACTATTTAGGTTATAAATCATGTTTTTAAAAAGTAACTAAGTAACTAATTACTTTTGAAAATAAGTAATCAGTAAATTAACAGGATTACTTTTTGGGGAAGTAATCAGTAATTAGTTACTGGTTACTTTTTTTAAGTAACTTGACAAACACTGTTCAACACACCAGCTGGGTCTTGATATGTATATTACTGACAGCCACAGTGCTTCCTCAGGTCTCAGTGACCCACAATGCACTGTCGCCTTCTCTCTCACACTTTTTTTTGCTTTACTCCAGGCGTGAGCCTTACACTCGCAGTAGCACAGGAACAGAGCGGGAGGGAAAGAGAGCTAGGGACAACAACAAGAGACAACATCATCACATTAGAAAGGTATGGTAATCATCCACAACTATTTTCAGGATTCAGAAAGTTTATTAATGCAGTGAATCATATGTATGCAATTCCAAGCAGGAAAACACTCCCAAAAAATCATCCCAGGCCTATATGACAGAGAATGTGAATCTTTTTGTTTTGCATATTGCAATTTATATTTTATTGTGTTGTGATTTGCAGTGTTTTGCATTGTTTCACTTTAAATTTGTTTAAAAGGGAAAAGCTGAAAATTTAAATAGTTAAAAGTTGAAATGTAAATGATGGTTTTTGTATTTTATAGTTCATTTATTACAATTTATGTGGAGTGAATAAATAAAATTATATTTACGGTGGCCCCTAGAGACAAAGCATGTACAAACTCCAAAACACGTACAAACTCCAAAACAAATTCTTTGTGTTTAATTTGCATTTACTTTACTATATTGCATAAATGTCAGTTACAAGCTAAACTTCCTAGGACCTGGCATTCACATATGTGGACATCACATTTTGGGTTGTCTAGACCAAAATACTAAATTTTGCTCATTATACTTTATACTGCCACTGTTCTATCGAAATTTAAAACTAATGTCTTCATATGTGGGTCTCATTTTTTTTCAGAACCAAAAATCAGTTTTAAAATAATTCTTTGTTTTTACAGTCATCAGCTCCCAACCGGCCCAAAGAGAAAGAGAAATTAAAAATGCATGCTACGAAAGAGTTCGGGTCTTGGGAGGCTATTGATCAAGTAATTGCGATTAATCGTGATTAATAACCAAAAATTGTGAGATTAATTATTTAATTTTTTAATTTATTGACAGCACTAATACACACATATATATTTTACCATAACTCTAGATTTAGTGGCCTGTTATTAAAATTTCAACTTGGGTATACTTTGAAGTCCGAATACAAACAAACTCCAAAACACGTGGTTTTGTCTCGATGGGCCATTGTATATATTGATATATAAAAATATATGAAACCATTTTTTTACATTAGTAATTCCTTTGTGCATAATTTTATATTGTTGTTGATAATAAATTAATTAAAGCAAGAAAACAATCTGAAGAGTCGGTTTGGAGTCGGTTCGGAGTCGGCTCTTTTTAATGAGGCGAGCCGAAAGAGCCGGTTCTCTAAAAAGAGCCGGAATTCCCATCACTAGTGTTACAGTACTTCCTGGTTTTTTCTTTCCGGAAAAAGTGTCAGAAGAGTTTTCTTTTAGCGGTTATGTATGTGTCTAAAAAACGTTTGTGTCAAAAAAGTCGCCGGGCTATATAAATGTATGCGTGTACTTTAAGCGGTTGACTCTAAAATAGTTGCCACTGGTTAAATTTCGATTTTAAGTGTACTAATTTCCTTGGACAGATTTTATGTGCAGTTGTCTACGAAAAAATGTTTTCTGAAGGCTCCCTGATATTCCTAATTATATTCTTTATCGGGAAATCATCAGGTAAGTGATGCAACATTGTAAATACGTATTTCTTCCATATTAATGATTTTTATTTGGGGTTTTTGTGTGTGTGTGTGTGTGTGTGTGTGTGTGTGTGTGTGTGTGTGTGTTTTTAACCCTAAATCGTACTTCCTGTACCATTTTTTACTGCGTAGTTTTTCCTTTTTGTTTGTTTTGGGGTTTATTTCCATTCGTACATTTCGTGTACTCGATGTACACGAAATGTTAATTTTTCACTTTTAAAATGCGTAAAGTTTGGAATCACTTCGTAAAGTGAATAATTTCGTCTAATGCACTTCACAGATTTTCACAAATCTTAAGTCATAATAAATCATAAAAATATTTCATACATAAATGATTCGAAAAGACGTCAGTTGGTTGAGTTTAGAAATTAAGCTTTTAAAATACGTGCTGCTTTCTTAAACACTAAAACCGCATTTAACAGAATTTCAACTCTTATAAATTTCTTGCTGACCTATAATCAAAGATAGGATAGGTCAGACATCTCTCTCTCATGGATTATATGAAGTCATTTTGAGCCAGAAAAACATTCCTATCACAAAATCGAAGCCGCAGTCAGTTTTTGGCAAAATTACTTTTATTTATACGAGTAAAAAAATCCTCATTGCTTCATCATTAACACTAAAAATTAGTTTTTCAAGAGAGATATCTCAACGAAAGCAGCAGAAAATTATAAGAAAAATAACAAAACAGTTCCATAAGCATATTTTAAGTGGCCAGAAAGGACTGTGGTGATAAACCGTGGGCACAATTACTCAGGGTGAAGCTGTAGACTGGGGAGCAGTGTGGACGAGATGATAACGGATTTACTGATAACTTAGGTCAATCGGTTTCACAGCGCACTGTTTCGTACACTTTATTAGAGCAACAATCTCCACGCATTATCCTGAATTCATGTTTTTTTTTTTTACCTTTCATAAAGTTCTATTGTAATATAAATGTTTTAGATGTGATAACAGTAATGTTATTTGTTATAGCCTACCCTTTGTTTAGTAGTTTATTCTAATGTGCATTTTAACTTTGTCATGAAATTATCTCAGTCATTGATAAAACTTATAACCCCCCTAAAAAGTAATCTTAAATGCGTGTTTTGTTGAATCTTACTTAAAATTTGAAAAATCAAATAAAAATTGAGAACTTCCTCAAGAAATAACATATTTTCCATTACTGCTGTTGTTGTAGGAGGGGCCAAAATGACCCCTCCTGGCGGCTCCAGTGTTAAAGCTCTGTTTTCTTAGTGGTGATGCCCTGCCAGCACTGTTTAGACCAGGACCATTATGTTGAATGGGTACATTTTATCTGAACCACATACATATTGCAGACATCAAATATGCCAAAATAAATAAAATGTAGCTTACTGAAATGCAACTGTCACATAAAAAAACGCCTCAATTTGTATCAAAATCTATAAATAAATAATTTCTTTTTACAGCTGGTGTTGCTGTACAGTTTGGTTACTAATTCTCTATTTGTGTTTTTTGCAGCGTTGTTTTGCCCTGAGACAAACGCCTCATGTGATGCTATAAAAACTAAAGATGGATACAAGTTCAAACTTGACGTTCCTACAGGAAGTACAATTTACCTAATTGAGAACAAGGTATTGATTGATTTTGTTTCATAATATAAATCTTTATATTATTAATATAGCTTGTATTTTTGAGGAAGGAAAGAGAAACATGTTGAAAATTGTCTGTATTTAACTGCTGTAAATGACTTGTAGGCCCATAGTCTGTCATGTTTAATAAATGATATAAAGTTTTCTGGGACAGTAAGAACATCTGTCACAGAGTAGATTCTGCAGTCAGTAAAAAGTGACTTTTACGTATCCTTTATTTGTCCAGGTAAAAACTCTAATTGACATAAAAAAAATCCGTTTTTTAATAGAGATCTGGCAAAGAGGGCAATTGAAATGGCAACAAATTCATGATAAAAGTTCTACAAAATCATTTTAATTCAAACAAGGGTGGATTTATTATAACGTAGAATCCAGAGTAGCAATAATGCAGTAATATGAATACTTGCAAAATCAGTTTTAGATTTAACTTCTTGGTAAATCCTGCTGACTATAGCCCATTTACCCTTCTAAACACAGTCATTAGACACAAAGCACATTTACAAACATTGCCAATCATTTTGTGGCATGACGCTACAATCAGTAGCAAATTGAAAAGTCAGTTTAAAAGTACAGAATGCCACACATTTTTAGCACTAAAATCTTTGGATATTGTTCTGTATTGTGTCTTTGCCTAAGTACATTTCATTTTTGCTTCTTTTTTTTTCTTTTTTTACAGACTACAATTGGCTATGCTCCACTTGGAAATCCGACTAACTTCAAGTTGTTACCAGCCGTTCTGAACGTGGACAACACATCGTTCACCACAAAAAACTGCAGAGACATCACAGTGCACGTCGTTGCTCCTTATGGCATCAGCAATGTACTCATATCAATGTGTTCAACTGAAGTTTTGTTGTTTCGTTTTCAATCTGAAATATTTACTTTTTCCTGTCACAACTATTTACTTTTAGAAAGGGCAGCTTGTAAAGGACTTCTGCAACATGTTTAAAGTTATCGGTAAGAAAAGCACACCTAACGTTTATGCTATAATTTATTATTAAATATTTTTTCAATCCTCAATCGTAAATATTTAAATGTGGCTTATTCCTACATACAACAGATCCGATTCAGACTAACCTCAACCCTTCACCGTGGATCTTCAGCTGTAAGTTAAATGTTTTGGCTTTTCTTTGGGACACTATACATATTTTAATGCCTTAGTACACAGCTGTTGTTTGCGCTATAAAAGGATGTGAATGGATTAATGACTGAAACGCTTTGTTTACATTTTGTCAGCCATTATAGGGATATTGGTGGTTCTTGGTCTGGTTTATTGTTATCTGAAGTAAGTTCTATTGGCAAAAATGATAAATTAGTAATGTGAAATTACTCATTTACTCACAGTGACTTGCATGGATTAAGAAAAATGTTTTTATTTTTTTCTTCTTCATGTTTAGGAGGCAATGCATTGCTGGATTTTTAAGACACCTACTGACTTTCTCCCCTTTCCAAAAGAGAGAAGCACAAGGAGAAACTAGGTCAGTCTTACTTTTAGCATGCTTCAGCTGGGCCTGTTCACCACACCGCACATAGAGTCTTGATAAAAAGAAAGTACTCCCTCTTTCCAATTCTAAGCTTTTATGTATGAGGACATAATAAAAATTAATCTGGTCCTTAGCAGGTCTTAAAATGATGGCAAATACGACTTCAGAGGAAACTTATTTAACAAAAATCAACCTAAAATGCAGAAACACTGAAAACTTAAATGCACCTCACAATTAAATAGCTTGTAGGTCCACCTTAAACAGCAATAACCTACTCTCTCCTTACAATGTTGCTTCAGATCATTGAGGTCTGGACTTTGTGTTGGCCACTGCATCACCTTGATCAGCGTAGGGTCATTGTCCTGTTACGCGATCTAGTTTCAACCAAGCTTTCTTAAATACAACATTAAACATAAACTGTAACAGAAGCCTACCTCAGATTAGATTAGATTAGATGCTGTCCATCAACCTTCCTGGGTTGATGGACAGCAAATATTTTGTCTCTGAGATCACTGCTGATTGTGTTAACACATGCTGATTATTCCAGACCAGCAAACAGACAAAACCGCTTTCATAGAGGTGATCACACTTGCTGATGATCAATTAATCAAATGCAACTGATCAGCAGAATGGCTGCTGTTCTCCACCTTAATTCCTATCAAAGCAGTAAGGATGCGCTTACCTTTTATTGCTTTTGTCTTTCTTTCATAATTAATTCAAAATAAATGATAAACAGTGTAACATGTCATGTTTTGTTGTTCATGTAATTTAGTAAATTTTAAGATCTGCCAAGGTTTTTATTAAGTCCGTAAATACGTAAAACCTAACAGAGGGTGTACTTTAATTTTGCCATGACTGTTACAGGCAGTCAAATCCCCTTCAGTGCATCCACATGAACAACTTATATAAGTGAATGAATTTTGATAAGTTAAATAGGGCTACATCATTGACATTAATAATAATCCTACTTTATTCAAGAATTAACATTAAGTTAACTACATGTAATTTAAACTGGATGCTTGTTGATGTTGCCAGATGTTGATTTGTTAAAATGCTTGCTTTAAGACCCGATGAAGGAAGCTTAGTGACATTAAAAGCATCCAGTGAACTTCTATCAGACTATGATTATTTATTCTTTTTTCTTTTGTTGTTGTTCTTTCAGACCTTGTTATTTATTCGTTGCCATTCTTCTCTTCTACAGAGCTCCCCTTAGACAAGGTGGAGATAATGAGCAAGGCACTGCACTTGAACGTGTAGCTGTTTTAAGGTTAGCCTGTCACTTTAACAATAAAACATTATCCACTGTAACCTTCTTTTTAATCCTCTTTCAGTCCAGACACTGTCTGTGTCTGTGTGTGCTTTCTTATAACAATGTGAAGTCTAGACTCTAATGTGCTAAAAGCTACCTTTGTCTGCATAGCACTAAGTCTGAGGCTGATGTCGATACTCCTCAATCCCCCAGTGTGGACCGCAACTTGAGCAGAGAGAGAATTCAGCTAACTAAAAAGTAAGAATGAGAGTTGGTTATTTTTTTTTATTGTGCCTGGAGCCTATTTTGTTTTTGAGGTTTATGTCAAGTAAGTGTTGTTTTTTCTTGTGGCATTCTTATCTATTATTTGTTTTTCAGTGGAGACATCAGTGCCCACAATGATAGCAGAATTTCTCATCACCGCTCTATGAACAGGTACCCTTTTGTCTCTGGTTGGGCTGCAAGTTTCTATCATATTTTTATTTTTCCCTTCAGTGTGTACTATTAAATAACCCCTACGTCCTTCAGGAACCCGAGGGAAGATCCAGGAGGAGTGAATAGCAACAAAGGACAAAATATTAGGTAAGTCTGTGATGATGATTTAAATTAAAGCAGAACATGTTTTTGTCAGATTTGTAATAGCTTCAGTTCAGGCTGTTTGCATGTTATGCTGATCAAAGATGCTAGTAACATACAAATTTAATAACCAGCATGCGTTTATAAAACGATGTAAACCATGGCAGTAAAGATGAAAAAAACAGACAGGTTTACGACATTTATGCATACACATGCACCACTGTATAGAGAGTTGGGCAGCTTACCCTGAGGGTTTATCATGCCTGTTTGATAATGGCTGTGAATGCTTCTTCATCTTCAGCGAACTGGACACTGGAGGTGCTGCTGGTAATCGTGCAGAACATCATGAGACTGAAGCACAACCACTGCTCCCCAGTAAACGGTGAGACTTGCTTGCTTGCGCTGCCACTGCGCACTCACATAGTAACTATGACTGAGAAGAAATCTGTGTGATTTTCTATTTTCCAGTCTCCTTCATACCTTGTTTAATTTGGCCTATTGCTGCTATATGTTCTGCTGTCAGGACTAACTTTACGAACAGGTCTCTGCCTACACATCCCAAGTGTCAAAAGGCCAGTCTGAACATCAGAGCTTGTCTGACACCCGCTCAGAAACTGAGCTGTGCTGTAACTGGGAAGAGGTTCAGGTCTTTATTTCTTCTCTTTCTGTCTCCAGCACTGCCAGTTTTGACATGACAGGTGAAGCTAGACCATTGGCGAACAATGCTGGCTTTGACCGAGGCCGAGTCAGCAGGTGCTCAGCCGTACCGGTGAGGAGGAAGATTCCTTTGTGCTTTTTTTTCATATTATATGATCTTTTTGTTTTGTTTTGTTAAAAGATGTTTCTTTCTTTTTTGTTGTTGCAGAACACTGACGTGGAGTCACAAGAAGAAAAAGAAGTAGTAACATTAAGTAACGAACAACAAAAACAATAATAATAACAACAACAACAATAATAAATAATAATAATAATAATAATAATGATGATGATAATAATGCATATATTATTTTAATAATGATTATTATAAGATGTTGTCTCACTAGAAGGTATGTTTGCTTGCATCATCTTTGGGATCAAGTCCAGCATTTCGTTTCAATGATTACTTTCAACCCATATACATACATATATGTACGTATATATATCTCACACCCGATCAGATAATATTCATTTGGGTCGTTCCTTTTTGACGAGCAATAATTATTTGGCAGATAATTGCAGTAACTGGCAGAAACGGGTAAAAGTAAAGTAACAATCACAGTATAGCTTGATGAATAAAATGGAAGATGGTGGATTCATTTAAAATACTGCACAGTGGCAGATTTCGTACTGGTTATTTTAACAGCTCGACTTGACCAAAGGATGGGTGGACCAGGATGCTAGCAAATATACCACATGTACAACAGTGGGACAACACTATGTTAACATTATCTATATTATAAATAAGTAATAATATGATATATAACGTATAAGTATAATAATAAAGTGCATATACATATTTATAATCCCCCCAAATTTACCTATATTATTAATAATTATAATTAGAGGCTTTAATATGATAATTATCATAAGACATAGCTTGCTCGTTGTTTCTGTCTCTCTCTCTCATAGATATATATATATATATATGTATATATTCTTTTTGAGTTTAGTTTAGTTTATTAGTTAGCTTTCCTTTCCTTCACTATCATTGCATGTTCTGTCGCAGTA
>VUQR01006774.1:38633-56310 GCA_015108515.1 Hemichromis elongatus | reverse complement strand
TATATATCTATATATCTATATATATCTATATATATCTATATATATATATCTATATATATATATATATATATATATATATATATATATATATATATATATATATATATATATGTATATATTCTTTTTGAGTTTAGTTTAGTTTATTAGTTAGCTTTCCTTTCCTTCACTATCATTGCATGTTCTGTCGCAGTATCTATTCCCAAATTTTGAATAATAGCTTATTTTGCATTAGTTAATTCCCTGCACATTTTAATTCAGAAATTTTAAAATTCCCTTTTTTTTGGAAAAATTATTATAACTTTTGCATCGGTTAGTTTAAATGTGATAATAACGTTAAAATTCATGTAGAATTTTTTTTACATGATTTTCTTGTCCTTCAAGTTTGAAATAAATTCTAACTTGGATTTGACTGTCTCATTGAGTTTTTCCTGGTTTCCTAATCAAAGCAACAATTTTTCAACATTAAACCACAAGGGGGCAGTAAATAGTCACAAGTCCTGTGACACTGAGGTAACATGGTAGCAATTTACAAGTTATATTAGTTTTGTTGAGTAATGGCAACGCAGTTATTGCTTATGTATTTCAAATTGCGCTACCTTCCAACACCATCAAAATATATTTAGACATATGAGCTTTCAATGATCCATAGCTGTGGGCGGGGCCAAAAAATGCTCTTCAATAGATTAAGCCTTCGTCATAGTGCTGTGGCAGTGCAGTCATTGTGGGTTTTTTTTGGATTGAACACTGTTTTCTAATTTAGACCTCTGATTTGTAATGAACCACTACAGGGACATTAAGCACACTGCACTTCACTTGATAATTTAAGTGTTATATACTGTATGTTACAGCACTTAAACAACTGGTTGCCCCTGTGGCTTGATGTATGGTAGTAATTACACTAACGCATGAACACAGAGCAGTTCACAATGAACTTAATACATCTCTTTTCTCTATCTCCTGGGATCTGCTGACAGCTGCTGTGAGTCTTGTTTTGTCAATATCGGACTCTATTTTAAGCTTCTCTAAATGTGCAATGACCTTGAAAAAGCCTCTTTTTACCTTTCAGACAGACTGAGTGCCAGGAAGTGAATGTGGCTAGGGTTAGAGGCTTTGTTGCTCGTGTCTGATATGTTAGTGTGTGAAAGTGTTACTGTAGCAACAGTGAAAAGAGGGTGATTGAATGGTCAAGGCTTTAGAGCGTCCCCCTCTCGGGGAGTTTCACTGAAAGGACAGGAGCGAGGTAGGGGCTGGGCAGATGGGTGGACTGGTCGGGGGTGGGTCATCATACATGTACGACATACAGTATGATGCAAGAAAAAAAGGTCTACAGGCAAGGTAAAGTTGCAGACATGTTATAATTATGGATGAATGCACATAATCATTTGATATTAGTTACCACTTCACTGTGAAAAGGATTACGACCAGTCAGGAAACAAAGCTCAGTAGGAGCTGAACACTGATCACACATTGGGGATAAGTGGGCTTAAGAGAAGCTGCAGTAAATGGGCTGCAATAACCCAGACACTTAAGTGTGTCATACCTGACAGATGTAGCTGATCACAATGTGTAGTTGACTCTGGAGTGTGCTAAAGGCTGTCTAATGTTGTGTGCTGCTGTGGCTTACTAGACTGCTGCCAGCAAACGGTGTTGCATTCAAAAGTCAGTAATCTATACTCACATTGCAGTTATTAAATGATTACATCAGGGATCACACCACACTGTATGATTAATTAACCTTGACTGATGCTTTGTAAAGCCGGCTCTAGCAGAGCAAGTGTGCCCACTGGTCTGCATGTACATACACATACGTATGAAACGGTTTAAAGCACCACTGGAGTCTGGTAATACTCACTCAGGGTTACTGTAGTGCAACAAAGCCTTGCTCTCTGCAGACAAATATAGGATCAGTCCTCAGGACCTCTATTAGCAGCTGTCCAAACACCAGGAGTCTGAGTTTTGCCTCTTAAACTGACAGCTTGCTTCTTTCTGCATGTCTTTGATCATTTACAAATATGCTTTGGACACAGCTGCATTTGACAAAATCGTCATGCCAGCCACCAGGTCAAATGGTATGCGCATACTGTGTGGTTCAAAGGGGAGCTGACTCAGGAAGGGGCTGGGTTGCCTGGCTTCAGTCCCCTGCTTCCTCTGGTTCTCAAATGAACAGCACAATATTGTTGCAACCTGCAAGATAACCCATGAATAAAACATAACCACTGTATTAGTGCTTAAAGACATCTTTTCATTTTCAGTTTGAACCGTGTATTAAAGTTTATATGCATATAGAAAAGCAGAAGATTAATAACAATTTCTCTCTGCTGGTTACCCCTTTTAGCACACAGGCACATACACAATTATGCTGTGCATCAGCGCACAAACACATGCACACACACACACACACACACGTGTGCACCACAGTACGGCCCCTTCAAGACATTCCCAGAGAAACCCTCAAGCATGAACAGTGTATATTTTCAATAGTTTTTTTATTAATATGTGCTGATACATGGTCGCTTTGACCTGCAATGATGGAAACACTCACAGAAAATCATCCCCTTTGGCCCAAACAGCTATCAAAGCAATGAGTGTGAGAAAACAAAAATCAAAAAAGACAAATGAACGTGATTCCTAAAAGAAAACCAAAGTGCTATATTTACCTCAGTTTACAAATGTCTCAGCAGTACATATTAAATTATCCATTTCATAGAAAAATCACAGAAAGTTCTAGATACGGTGCTATATGTAGAACCCGACATGGCACAATGTCAGTGCTCATTCTGCCATACAGCCTGCTATGTAAAAACCACTAGCACCCAACGATTTACCTCCTTAATGTTAAGCATTTCAGGTATGTGTAATACTGACCAAGTTCCACTGTACTGAGCTAATTAATACAGCTCTCAGATGATCATCAGGATATCCCATCCATAACCACTGAAGCCAGATATTATACCTCTGATGGCAGACACCACATGTGGCTGAATTTTTTGGCCTGTCCCATGGATGATCAGGGATTGAGATTACTATAGCCATGAACAGGCGCATGTAGGAACTGTTCGACTCCTCCCCAGTCTCAAGGAAGAAAGAAAAAAACAGACTCAGCCTGCTCCAGCTGCGTCGATGTGCTAAAAAGCAATTGTTTTAATCTTGAACCCCATAATCTCAACAAGTTTAATCATTTGGAGAAACCCTTGTTGTCCAGGAGCCCCCGGTGTTGCTGGTACCACGCTGTGTATTAAAGATCGCAACTTTCCTGAAATGCTGGCACAGCTCCATAGACGCACACTCAACACAAAAGTTAAAGAGCAAAAGTTCGTTATTGTGTTTATCCAATACCTCTAAAGAGTCTGAGTAACTACTCAAAAGGTACTATATACGAGTCATGTGGACAAGTAAGAGGAAATCAATAACAAAATAGTGCTACTTTATGATTTGTTTACATTTGCTCTTTAAAAATCTCTTTAGGAAAATCATGGTGCATTTGCAGGCACTGTAAAAATCGTGCTTTAATTGGCTGATGCGGCAGTGGTTTCATTTTCACATTTTTTTTTTTTAAAGGAAGCATCCATTAGATCAAACAATCACATCATCTTTCTTTCCTTCACAGGCAGATTTGTTTTATGAATGAACTTGAGATCTGACATGCCAGCTTGATCAATTTAAACCATAAAGTAATAACTTCTGGTCTGCAAACCACCGTCAGAAAGCAATCTGAACCAAAGCAGCACATCCATCTCCTTATCTCCAGATACGCTCCTGCACAGCCTCACTGCGAACCCCTCTCACCAGCCATCCCTCCCTCTCTCACCGCCTATGGCTGTATATTTGTGACATCTGTGACATCTCTGCTGATGCTGTCCCTCCTCAGTCCTCCTCACCGGCCAGTCTTTGCACACATAATGACCCTCTGCTCCTCTGGCGCTGTTGAATTCACACACCGCTGTCCTGCCGCTTCCGAACTGCCCTCCTGGTGTGATATGGTCCACACAAAAATGTCTGTGTGTGAATGGGTCAACTGTGAGTGAACAGACTGAAGTCCTGCTGGGACCACTGTCTAATGATAGACTGAACAATGGCACAAGCTGCAGGGGTGAAACAGTACCGTGTCAAAGGTTGGGCTTCCAACCTTTTAAACAACTTCCCACATAACCACTAAAGCTTACACGTCAGGCCTGCCGCTGGCATGGAAGGTTTGCAAATCTAGACAGAAAACAAGAGAATGGAGGTGAGCGAGAGTGAGTTCACAACAATAAATTAGTACCCACTGTGTTATTATTGTAATCAGAGGTTTGAAGGGCTTTGAATGGTGAAGAAACTCCCATCGTGAGAGCCTCCGTCCGACAGCGTGGGCCGCGAACCTTCTCCTGTATAATCATCATCATTTACAGCAGTGCAGCCCTCAACTGTTTATTGAGATATTAATCTGGGATAAACAAAGCTTTTGACAAAACAAATTAACACTCTCAAAGAAGTGCTGCACTAATGGAGTCCACTGAGATTGATATTAAAATGTGGATGAGTTTTGGGGGGAGGGCGCTGGGA
Organism: Hemichromis elongatus; assembly: GCA_015108515.1. Classification (NCBI taxonomy): domain Eukaryota; kingdom Metazoa; phylum Chordata; class Actinopteri; order Cichliformes; family Cichlidae; genus Hemichromis; species Hemichromis elongatus. The sequence goes on along the minus strand of VUQR01006774.1, from coordinate 51,768 downwards.
GGTGCTGGGTAAAAAAAAAGAAAAAGAAAAAAGAGAGAAGGAGGCCCAAGGTGACGCACATTTCTCTTCGCAAAGGGAGTGTCTGTCTAACCAGCGTTTCTCCCTGGGGCGAGTCCCAGCTGAACACTGGAGATCAGCATCAGCAACTTATATCAAATACAATGAGAGCAGGATGGAGTTAATGATGGTGGTGTTGAGAACAAAGAGGATAAGGATAATGATGGCCATCTTGAGATTCCCATTAACACTTCCACCCTGAAGTGAATTGTTTTATCTTCAGTCTTGCTTGTTAAAATACATTCAAGTTGTCCTCAGTTGACCAGTGAGTGCTACTATGATACGGAACCCCACAACTAACTCAGCCACGAGTCCCGTGCTGCAGCAGAGCCGAACACATGTCCACATTGTCTCTTCAAATCCAAGTGACGCATATATCATCAGACCGGTATTGCACATGTTTCCCCTATGGCTCAAGTGATGATACTGCAACCTTTTCCTTTGAGCCTCATCACAATCTGTGGCCCATACAATGTTACTTACACAAATGATCAGAATAGCAAGGAAAAACGGCAGCAGATCCTTGTAATCCCCTTCCCTTATCTGTCTTTAACCCCCTCTCTCGCTCGCTTTCAGCCCCAGGAGCCTCAGCTAAAAAGCTGTCCTTTGGGTTCTCTTAGAAGTGGGACACTCAGGCCCTAGCCAAATGTCACACTGCAGTGGATGCATCTATTTTCTGCTCACGTCGTATCCACACATCACACTCTTTTGTAGCTGCAGGTTTGGGAGGCAATAGTTAAAGAGTGCCATGAATAAATCAATGTAAATAAATATTCCATATATATATATAATCTGATAAATAAACCATAACAAATACTTTTAAATAAAGGGTAAAAGAACGCAAACTCTTCTTTTTAAAAGGTCAAACAGAATTCAGCCAGATGAAAGGAGTCTCACAAGTGGCTCTCCCCAGACAGCTCATTTTGCTTGCATAAGGTGGCATATTGGAAACGTGTTTCTCGCGATCGGTCAACCCTGCTTGTCATTTTCATGCTATAGTGTTACCTCTTGTCTCTCGAGGCAGTCTGAATTTTCCTGTCCTCCTTGTACCTGAACACAGCGGTAAGAGCAACTTCCATTTGAGGCAGAAAAGTAATGGCAGCTCTCTGAGATGAGTATCCCTCCTTCTCTGGTGTGCATTCAAGTCAAGTCACAAAAATAGCCTTTCAAATGTGTACGCACGCACGCACGCACGCGCTCACAAACCAGACACCCAGGCTCTCGGATACATTCGCACTTACATGCACACAGGAAAATAAAGAGTTGTCACATTAGGTTCTGGAGTAATGCTGAAACTATCTTTAAGAAACAGCAAAATGCAATATTCTCTGAAAGCAAATCATTATCATACATGCTAAAACCCCATGTTGTTAAAAAGTACGTAATCTGGTTATATCTTCCAAATAATACAAGAACAAACCAAATCACTTTGTGAATGCTGTCGTTCACCCACAAAGCTTTATCGTGCTTTGTGAGGCACAGAATGACATTTGACAACATCTATCTCGCTTGCCCCACACCTCCCACTACTGCTGCCTTTGCCAATTCCACCCAGGGAATGTCAAAGGTCAAACATTAACAACATGTAATGGATTATATCACATAAAAATTGTGCCAGGATTTTTTTTTTTTTGTTCCATTTTTCATTTGTATAAATAAAACCTATTACACATCTTAATCTCTCTCTCTCTCTACCTCTGCCTTTTGTTCTCCTTTTGATCACTAGGGAAGTGAAACACTACTGGGCCACAGAACGGTAAGAGAGTGAGAGATCAAGCAATGGGGAGAGAGATAGAGTGTATCATTCAGGTCACAAACTCCAAAACATTTTATTTTTTTTTCTTTTGTCAGTTTGTTGCAGTACAAGAAGTCATTTCTCATAGTATTTATTACTTTTTGTTGCTTTTGATCATCTGGTGTCTCTATTTACATAGTAGGAATAAAGTAGATTCATGTGTTGTTCCTATGTACACAGTTATACCAATTGGTCGGCCAGTGCGTTTGTGACATTTACAGTCTGGCTTGTCACAGCACCGCTCAGGGATCGAGTCCACTTCAACTGGCTAGGCTCTAACAGCAAAGTACAAGGGGAGGGGGGCAATACCAATCCGCACTCGCAGCCCCTCGAGGATGTAGACCGAGTCAACAAATTGAATACTCTGTTCAAAACAACAGCAAGACAGTCATTTAACTTTTCAAAATGCCTAAAGCAAACGACCGAAGAGAACAGTGGAGAGGATTGGCCAGTCTTAAGAGTGCAGGCTCTCCTGTTCTGGAGGGGTGGTGCCGTGCCTCCTCAGTCTCTGTCTTCACCTCTACTCCGCCGCTGTACAGAGCTGTCGATTCACAGCACGCAAAAATGAAGGCAGTTACCCTAAATCAGCTCCCCCTGCCTGCCTGGAACAAAAGCTCTTGCTCCCTTTTACTTAGATGGGGTACTGTTTTTACTTTTGATGTTCAGTAATGAGCACTTGTAGATGGGTGAAAGTATATATGTGTGCGTGAGTTTGCCTTGTGAATGTTCTAGTTTCTGTTCTGGCTCAATAAAAGATATTTTTGGCAACAATGAAGAGCTTTCTGTGTGACATATTTTAGATTATAATAGTGTACTATATTCCCTGTCTCCACAGCTAACTACTCCTATCAAATGATGACTTGAAAAAGACCTATGGATGGTAAGAAAGGGAAATGAGATAAAATATGAAATGATATTGCCATCTCCGGAGGCAGGCTCGAAGAGAAATTACATTTAAAAAAAAAAAAACAACTTTAACAAAGTTTCTAAAGTTTTGAAAAATCCAAAAGGTAAAGGGGGTGGGTTGGTACATTCAGAGTGCTGGACTTGGCCTTAGGGTACCAGAAGAACTGGGGACGACTGGAGTCAGACAGAGCCGATGAACACTCTGTGGAAAAACGCCCGTCCCTCATCTCCATGAGACTGGGGAGGATTGAAGATAAAGCCTGCATCTGCAGAGTCAGCCATGTATGCCCCAGAAAGTCAGTTTGCTCATATGTTAGTTAAATAAAAGTCAAGACAAAGAAAGGCAACCAAACAAGCAAAAAGTGGAGAGACCCAAGAGAGAGATGGGCTAGGAGGAGGCTCTGGCCATCACATTAGTCCCCAACTTCCTCTTTAACCTCCAGTCACAGGCTGGTGACCAGCTGCATCTGTCCATCACCCTCATTGTGGACAGGCTCTTGGGCCTGGTGTCCCTCCCCACTTGGTCTCCGGGGTGGGGCTTGGTAGAAGGTCTGCATTGGGGCCCCACGAGAGCCCAGGGCAGGCCTCCCGGAGCTGTAGTACAGCTCCTCCGGGGGCTGAGCTGAGCGGGGCACCACCTCCAGGGGCTCAGGACTGCTGTCAGGGTAGGGTGAGTCTCGCAGGTTGGTGATGCTGGTGTACAGGGAGTCATGGGCTGGAGAATCAGGCGCTCTGTTGCCTCCCTGCCCGCCAGCACTTTGGCCACTGTGGCCACTGTGGCCCAGGCTCTCTGTGAGGTCGGCGGTGTAGCTCTCCGACTCCTCTGGATCGCTCTGGTAAAGGACTGACTGTGCCCGCTGTAACAGCAGGGGCTCCTCCAGAGCTTTATACAGTAGCTCTACATCCTGTGGCGTACGCTGCCGGCCCTCTCTCAGAAAGTCCTCCTCTTCGTCCATGCTCGCAGATTGGTCTGGCCCAGCCGCTGTTCCCCGACCAACTCCACTGTGAGGATGTCCTCTGGCCAGGCTGCCATACACTCTGTCCCCTACTTCACCTCCACCTCCTCCACTTCCTCCTCCAACACCACCTCTCAAGTTGTTGTGCACAAGCTCGGAGATGATCATTTTCTCGAAGGCCGCAGCATCAGAGAGGTTTCTTCTGACGCCTCCGCCTCCCAGAGCTTCTGAGCTGCGGGGATTAAAGATGGGTGGGGGAGTTTCTTCACTCCCACCACTTAGGAAGTCACAGCTGCCCCCACCTCCACCTGCTGGGCCACCACGCAGGGAGTAACTGTTGTTGAAGTTACCGTTCAAGGGCAGGGTTTCCATTCCACACGGGTCACGGGGCTTAGATAATGTAGTCTCTGGATAAAAACAAAAGGACAAAAGGTTTTTGTATTATTATTATTATTATCATTATTATTATTTTTCATTGCGAATCAAATTCTAGCGAGGGAAGAAAAATGTTCATTATACTTACTTGGGTCACGAAAGGTTCCTGAGCATTGCAGAGAAAGTCATGTGGGGTGAATAAAATAAAAGGCAATATTAAGCAAGTGTTTTTTACTGATGCAACTGACTTGTTTTTTAAAACATTTCTAAAAGGGAAACATAGATGGCAGAAAAAAGCATTCATGTTAATCCATCCCTTCTTCCTCTCTCCGTCTCTAAACACCAACCAACTCTTGCCAAACACCCAAACACATCCACGGTCACATTACCTCTGATTTATGCAGACTTAGTCCAGTTTTTTTGACACCTTCCTTCAACATTTACCAAACATCTAAGTTAAAAAAATATTCTGGATATTTATTTAGTATTGTCAGTGATACCTGGATACATACATAATTCATACAAAAGCTTGTACAGTAGCAGTAATGTTTATTTTATGAACTCCTTTCCACACACCAAAGAAACTGTGCTTTTTTTTTTCTCCCCCTCATACCAAATCACTATCTCAGCAAAGCAAAAGCCACACCAAAAAGTGAGAAGCGTGTTCATTTTTAAAATTTAATGTGTAGTACGACTTTAATCAACGTTCTTCTTCGATGGTGGTGTGGGTAATTAGACATTCTAATGAAGTGCTCTCCCTCTCCTCTACCACTCTCTTCTAAAAATGACTTGGCTGCCAGGCCTGTGGCCATCAGGCTTGACGTATTGTGCAGAGAGGCTTTAAAATATTTAACAGAAACGCCGCCTTAAATTTCAGTCCTCAGACACTTAGGCTGATACTCTGCGGGTGCGCAGGAAACAGCTACACACAGTAATACTTCTCAGTTACCAAGTGAATATTGGTACTATAGTGGAGCAATTAACAAGACATGTCTTATTCTGCAGCTACCGGCATTCAAAGAGCCAGTCTAGAACACCGCAATGCAAGAACACAGCTATTAGGCTGAGTCCCACTCGAGACAGAAACAAGAACGTAAATACACAGATACCTGAACAACCTACATCCAGATGGACTGTTCATTTTCACAGCGCTGCCTGTTCGCCTTCAGCAGCCAGCATGCTTTAAGCCGACTTTTTCTGACTGGAAAGCGAAAACCATCCTAAAGATTTCTGGCAGTCACAGCTGTAGCTAAACTTCTAATCAATTTGTGGCTGTTCTCATGAAGATTCAAGATCTGACCAGATGGCTGGTTAGGCTGTAGGCACTGTTTGGCTCTGTTCTGCTCAGCCTAGTGAATCTGTCTGACAGCTACATAGTCTGGATGAAAAAAAACAACAAAAAAAACCACAGAGACACGCACATGAACGCACACACTGGATGTATATACCATGCCAAACTACTGACAGAGTAACAGACAGAAGGACAGCAAGTCGAGCACATACTCTACACACACACACACAGACTGAAGTGTTCACGAGGAGCTAACCAGTGGAGTTGAAGACACCAGGTGAGGGCGGGGTGAAGCTTTCAGCCAGCAGAGTGTTGTAAGGAGAGGTACCAGAGCGAGTCTGTAACACTGGGTTTGTCAGAAGGTGGTTCCCCATGGTTGCTGCAAGACACAAACATTTAAAGTACAAACATCATCATAAAAATAATCATAAATTTGCCCCAAACGTATGCAAAGTAAGCACAGAAGCATGGCACACAATAGGCATGACATTCTGAAATGCACATTTCCAGACTCTAATAACATCTGGAATCACAAAAATATTTACTGTTTATTCAGATGGGGCTATTTTTGTTATGCCGGTGCTTTATGGAGTAATGCATTTCACAGTGTTCTCCACCTTGTACATGCCTGCTGATTGTAACCTTTGAGTAAAAATACAATTGCAGGGGAAAGGTACTGTTTAGAGCGTTGCTATTCATTTTTTCCATCTGACAATGCAGTCAGATGGGAGAGACTAGTAATGCATGCCATTATGTAGTCTAAGGGTGCAGCCATTGAAACAGTTAATTTCACAGTGAAACGTGAATGCCACTACAAGACAAATATAATTCAAAGAAATGGCACACTGAGAATGTTGTATAAAGCCCATGTATGGCTCCGGCCTGAGGCAACTCGAACAGAAATGCCATGAAATTAAAAATAGGACAGCATGACGGAGAGTCGTCCAAGGCAAAGTGCAACCTTCAGGTCTCCTGCAACCCGTTCATCACACAGAAAGGGAGCAGGGAATTCTAGAAAAGTAAAATATGCACTCACACACAGCTATTTATTTGTCATTTCCACTCCTCTTACACTTCCTCTGTCCATCTTTCTGGCATGCCACACAAACCCCTCTCTCTTCATTCCCTGGCTTGCTTTGCTGTGTTCAACCACATTTTCTCAGTTCCTCGTGCCAGTTTTTTTTTTTTTTTTGTCCAAACACCACCAAATTAGTTGGGATTAGCTGTCTGTATGCACCACACAGGAATATCCCGTAGAAAATTAAAGAAACGCGCTTTAAGTGTGGAGAAAAAGTAGGGCAAGGGAAATCATTGGAGGCTCTGTGTGTGTATGCGTATATACTGCAGGCCTTTTTTTTTACCGGGACCGATTACTATTGTCAGGAAGAGATTGCGGTTCATAGAGAAGTGAAGTGGGGAAATCAAAGAGATCTGAGATGCCAGTGATAACAACGCAGCATCTCTCCTCCAGATTCTGCCTTTTTAATTACTCCTCCATGATAGCGTCTTATTCTACATCTCTCTTTCCGTCTCCCATGCTCCCTTTTGTCTTCCGCTTTCTGCCAAACTTTTCAGAGTAGCAAAGGAAAATAAAGGCTTCACAGCACAGTTGTTTGTGTCTGACAGTGCACCATAGAGTGATCCACGTAGTATGTGTCTCTTCCAGGCCTGGTGATTGCTCTGTCGTGAAGAAAAGACCCAGAAAGCGACCCACCAAACACACACACAGCGACACACAGACACCCACATTTCATCCATCCAGCTCACTCGCAGCACACCTCTTCCTCACCCCCTGCCTTGCTCCTGTCACTCTCCTCAATTAGAATAATTACCCCCTGTTCGCTCACACGCTAATCAGTTCATTAAAAACAAAATGGATGAAATTAGCATAGAGAGTGACGGCTGATTTAGCGACTGCCTCTGTGTCATGATCAACACCCCCCCCTCCCCAAACCAATCTTGAACCTGAGCCAACCTTGATCGTCTCAGTGTTGCTGATTGCTGCGGCAGTGACGCCACCAGTTGCTTAGGCTGGGACAATCAGGGACTCTATGCGTGCGTTTTGTTTTTTTTAAACTCCTTCAGGTCTTAAATATTTGATCCTGTCCTCTTCGTGTGCTGCGTGGAGTTCAGAGGGGACTGCAGGCATCATTGACGTGTGCCTGGATGAAATCGATCTCATGGAACAGCTTAAAGAGTTGAAAACTAGGACAGAGATATCAAGATTCCTGTGTATTTCTTTTTTATTTTGTGGGAAATATATTTTTAAATTTGAGGTAATAGCACAAATATACATGTAAGGTTTGGCAATGCAACGCAAAACGTGGGAGCACGTGTGTCTAAAAAAAACCTTCACACAGCTGGTGATTTGTGCTTTTGTCTAACTTACAAAGTAAAATAAAGAAAAAGAGAATAAAAAAAAAAGTCTCTTGGTTGTTCTGTGGCAATTAATCCCTGGGAATGTCTTCACAACCTTTTCTCGTGGCAAAGGAAAGTCAAAAAATAATTCTGGATGATATCTGTTGTAGTCAAGTGCCTTCACCACCTCTTTTTTCCTTTTAATTGATTACACATAAATCTGCTTAATTAGCTCATCTGAGAAATTCATGCAGGATCGTGAACTCACTTAGACGAACTTAACACATATTCACAAAATATAGCAGCTGAGCTTAATACACTGTAGGTCTGCAGCTGCTAAGAGCTTTTACTGACAAGCAGCTGCCACTGCAATGCAAACCATCACCAACCAGCCTTTAACCATTACGTTATTTAGTTTAAACTGCTGCTGCTGGTGACTGCTCTTTGCCAGCCTGCCGAAAAGCTAAAAAGCAAATAGCATTAAAAGTCTATTTTAGCACATTAAGGACATGAACATGTATATCATTTTATGCTCATATTTAACACCCAAGAATAACGGCTCTGTCCAGGCTACTCCCATTCCCTATTTTCTTTGTTAAATGATGTAAATCTGTATGTGCATCATGTGTGTCTGAGAATTTCAGCAAGTATAATTTAATGGAGGCAGAAATATAGAGAGGGAGGTCTCACCACGGTTGAGTGTCGGGGTGCTGTTGATATCTCCCGCCATGAAAGAAGATTCCGTCTGCTTCCGAACCGTGTCGTTCCACATCCTGCGGATCCGACTCTGGAAGAGGAAGCAGGGTGCAGTGAGTGGCAGTAAACACACAACAAGTTAAATATAGAAACACGGCGGGTAGACTTTGTAACTCAGTGGGGCAGCTGTAATCAAAACTGTGGGGCTCGCTCTAATCTGCAAAGAACAATAGGCAAACACGCCAGACAAAGAGACTGAGGCGTCGAGTAAAGAGAAACACAGCTTTGTCATGTTATCGTGATGGGGGCTAACAAGCTTGAGATTTGTAAGACATGACTGTAGTAGCCGATGTAATTGTTGTTTGGAAGTGTTATTACATTTTGAAAAAGCTTGTTTGCCGATTGTGAGCAATAATTGCCATTGTTTGTGTATGTGTCTGTGCAGCTGCGCATATGCCAGCATCTACAGTATTTTCCGATGACGTGCATGATGCCCGTGTCTATATATATATACACCATGTGGACTACAAAGGATGTCTTTATAACTGAGTCATCTAGCCTCCCAAGCACACAGCTTTCAGTAATGGTTAGAAAAACTGCCAAACAAATGGGATACTAAAATAAAATAAAGATTCAATTTTCACAGTAGAAATTATAGTAAGCCAAATGATTAGTGGGCATCATTTGCACGTCATAAATCCTGATGTAACGCACTTTAAATGTGCTCCATGTGTGCACTGACAAAAAAAAATGTATTGAAATGCTGCTTTGGCACCTTTGGCTTAGACTGTGGGCTGACAAGTAAGTAAGTTACTAAATTCAAGAGCATTTAGTAATCAGTGAGTCACTGGTATTGATGAGCAATCAAATCCCAACAGATACTCATTTTGTACTTCATAATCTTACATAAGAGACCTTTTAAACAGGGAGAAAATGTAGCTGCTGTGTGAGAAAACATGCCTAATTTTGAAAAGATTTGCTTTGTTTTTACATGATTTTTCATTAAAAAAAAAGAAAAAAAAGAAAGAAGAACAGATAACATTTTTCATTTTGTTCCACTAAAACAGTCATGTTGCTGCACGGGCTGTTTTTACTCATTTGTTCTTAGAAAAACACTATTTTAAATCTCAGTGGTGTTTTCCACTGATGATATGTTTGCGAGTGTTTATGTGTGGGTCTGTGCTGCCTGCACCTGTCTGTGGGCTGCTGCATGGCGAGCTTGGCTGCCACTGTAGTAGCGGTTGTTGGCACGGAGGCCCGAGTTCTTCAACGAACCGTGGGAGCTGTTGGTAGAGGTGCGGCTGCAGCAATAGGAGTGACGCAGACATTTACTGTACTCCTTATGGACCTGTAAAGAAAATAACACCACCGGCACAGTGGTTTGAGAGTCACTCATAAACACAAACACTTTCGTTTCTATAGGCTAAACTGAATGTGGAGCAACAGAGCCTTTTATCGCACAGCCACAGCAAAATGTAGCAAAATCCAATATTTCTGAGCACGTCTACTGAATTTCAATTAGACTGGCACACATCCATTCGTTCATCTACACAACATTTCAGCTGCTTAGTCATAATTAATTCAATTTATACAAAGTGCCTTTAAGATGTAGTTTGTTACTGTTACCTTCTTCTGCAGGGCACAGTGGAAGATAAAGATGAACATGCCCTGGAAGGCGTTGAAGGTGGTGAAAAGGTAGGCCATGATGACTGTATTCTCGTTAATGAAGAGGAGGCCGAAGGCCCATGTCAACCCGAGTAGGAAGAGCAGAGTAATGGCCCCTAGTGCCCACGACCTGATGGATATGGAGAAAGAGGTATTCACTAAAACTGCGTTGATGCACAGATAAACTAAGCAAATTTGAAATTCCTTTTTTTTTCTTTTTGAAAAATAAAAATGTGCGAGTATCACTGAATAATTTAAACTAACTTAATATTATCCAGGCGGCTGGAGTCAGGTTTAAGTGCCGAAGAGTTGCGTATCATCTTGTGCAAAGTGATCATGAGGAAAATGAGGTTGAGCTAAGGAAAGAAGATGGGAAGAAATAAATAATGTGCAGTGAACGCTCTGGTCCAAAATTACTGATTTCATATTGTTAATAACATCGCAAAATTGCATGCTGGTAAAATAGTTCTGACTGCGGGATATCGAAATATGGAGGCTAATAATACTGCTTGACAGTAAAGCTAATACCATAATAACAAATGAAACAGGTCCAATGAAGCTCCAGATGAAGTAGTTATCCACTCGCAGCCAGCATCTGGGGTGGCACAGAGGAGACGAGTGAGTTATACACAACTAAACCAACAAACAACTGTACACTCACACTGAGCTCATGCACATGAATGCACACACTATTTCTCTGTCTCAGCGGATTATCTTATGAAGGCTAATCATCAGGCTTTGGCTAAGTGTGTTCAGAGAACCCAGTCTGTGGGGAGGTGCAAGAGCCCTTCACACGGCACTGCATATTACATTTCCATCTGGGGGAATAGTATAATCCTACTTCTCAATCTGCAGGTGCAAAAGGCCTGTATTCACACGTACGCTTTCTTGGTCCCATAGCTCCTGTAGTCTATGGCTGCAGAGATGCCCACCACCAGTGCGGGGAAGCAGTAGCCGCACAGATAGTAGTACTTTTTGCGTGAGTACTCGCTCTCAAAGACCTCCACCAGCATGAGATAGAGCTGCACACCCTCCAGACACATCCAGGAGAAGGCAGCCAAGAAGAAGAAATGCAGAAGGCCAGCAAAGATGGGACAGGCAATCTGAGGGTGGCAGCAATGGAGAGAGCAGGGAGAGGGAAAGGAGAAGAAGGAGGAGGAGAGAGAAAACATGAAGTCAGAGAAGATACAGTTAAGATTAAGGTACATAACTGAGTGAAAACCACAAGAGGATAGAACGGAGTTACTAACTGGAAGTAGTGCTGGACACTGACAAGGGAAAAATGAAAAGCTGCCCCCTGGGTCACAGGCTCTGTGCATATTATTGAGTGGTAATTCATTACTCAGTGCAGTAAATGTTTTATAGAGTAGCATAATGACACAGTGACTCAATTTCAGCTTCAAAGTCATTCAATAAAAAACTTAAAAAGTCGCCTGTGTTGTGCTTAATGTCAAACCAGAATATATAAAAAGTAACTAGATCTCGTGATTTAGTATCATTGCGGAAACTGACACAAACACGAAGCTTTAAAGGAGTAACAGTAAAAAATACTTTATATCAAAGAAAACAAGTAAAACCTCTATCCATAGAAAGTATCCGTTTGCTTTGCAACCAACTCACATGGTATTCGGTCTTGTCGATGCCGATGAGGAAGAGCAGCTCTGCGATGAAGAGGTTGATGCAGAGATTTTTGTGGATGGTGTTGCGGTCAGTCTGGAGCCCGCGCAGGAAGCAGAAAGTGGAGATGCAGATGGCTAGACACACCAGGGAGATGACAATCCCCACCCAGGTGATGACAAAAAGGATCAGCTCGTGCATCTGTCCCTGGTGTTCACGTTTGCACGGTGGCAGGAAAACAAAGGTGTGTGGGGGGAGGGAGGGAGATCCAAGGGTTTAGGGTATAAAGCAGTATTGGGAAAAAGAGACGATGGAGCAGAACAAATTGGACAAATAAAGAGAGAGAAATTTAGAACAAAGAATAGTGGAATAGGAGATAAGCAGCAGAAACAATAGGGGGATGGATAAAACAGGGGGAGGGGAGAGAAAGAGCCAAATTGCCTTATTTAATATTTGCAAATATATGCAAGGAGCTAAAGTGTGAAGACAAGAGACAAGACGTCCTGAAAAAAATACATGACATTCAAATTCATGTGAATGTCAGCTAGAAGTAGAGGGACATGAATTTGTAAGCCTGTGCCTCCCTGAATGTCAGAGTGAAAGGAGGAAAAGAGAAAATTCAAAACAAAGAGCTTGTCAGCCTTGAGAGGGAACATTAATGTGCATGTGTGTGAGGGTGTGTGACTAAGAGTGAGCGAGCGCTAATGCTCACACGAGTGAACGTCTGCATAAATTACCAGGCTTGCAATTTAAGTGTGTGCCTGCCACGCCCTTGTTTACTTACGTCGGGCTCGTGGTGAGCCATGAGCACCGCGAAGTTGGTGAGGTGGCTGCAAGAGCAGGTGGTGTGTGTGTTGTTAGTGTCCAGCAGCCTGCAGCCCTGCGATGACCACTGGCCAGTCATGGAGCGCTCGGAGTAGTTCCAAAAAGAACAATTTGGAGTGTTGTAATTGTGCGACTGCAGAACAAAAAAAGAGAAATGGATGAAGGGAAACATTAATGGAAGTGTGGCTTTCAGAATGACAAATTAATTTTTTAAAAATTTGCCTACCTTTAGATGTTTAAGCGTGAAAATCACTGGCTGAGTGAGAAACACTCTGCTGGACTCTTTGTTGATGGAGGCAGCAATCACATGAGAGTTGACCACCAGGCGCTTCTTATCGTGGTTTGGTCCTTCCATTTCCATCTTCACAGTGGCGTTCTCAGTGGAAAGAAAGGATCCCAAATTTTTATACAGAATGAATACCACCTTGACTTGTCCTGCATATAAAAAAAACAAAAAAAAACCAGACAAATTAATACAGGAAAATAACTAGTAGAGCAAAAAGTAAAGTAAGTGTGGGGTGAAAGGTATATGTTAAATAAAATGGGAAACACAAATGAAATCTTAAAGGGGTGAAAGGAGAAAGCGAGGGGGGG
>VUQR01006774.1:2944-31391 GCA_015108515.1 Hemichromis elongatus | reverse complement strand
CGGGGCTGTTCTTTTTTTTTTTTCTATTGAAAACATTCGTAGTAGTGTTTGTGTCAAGAGCATATGGGTTTATTTGGAGTGACGAGCGTAAATACTCAATGTGTCCAACTTAGTCACATGTTTAACATCTTGCCCAACATAATTACCAAATGAATGTTAACTGTCATGCAAGTTTTAGGGGGAGAGAAAAATAACCTTCTCATCAAATTGTCGGTGGAAACCATGCATGTGAATATGCACAGATTATGCCCATAAGTATGTGCATATTCAAATTACCAAAGTGGATGTTAAACAAAAAATAAAATCAAGATGTATTTAAGGTGCAGACTTTAATTTGTCATTGAAGGAGTTTTATAAAAGGACCGCAATAACTGCCCAGGAATTATAGCCATTTTTAGACATTTTCACTTTCATTTGCTACTTGTTTGTGAGGCTTTCTGTTTGTCGTTTTGTATTTAATAACTGAAAAGCATGATCTGTTGGGTAGAGATCATGTAACTGACTTGGTAATTCAAGAACATCCTCTTTCTTTGCCTTGAAAACAGTCTGCTTTCGCTGTGTGCTTCGGGTCATTATCCATTTGCACTGCAATGTGCCATGTACACTTCAGAATTCATCCTGCTAACTCTACCAGCAATAAACACTAGCGATCCAGTTCCAGAGGCAGCCATACATGCCCACCCTATAACAACGCGTCCACCATATTTGAACGATAATGTGATATGCTTCAGATTATGAGCCGTTTCTCTCTTTCTTTCACACTTTTCTCTTAGAACCATTATGGAACCATTATGGTTCGAAGTAATCTTGGTTTCATCTGTCCAAAGAATTATTTTCCATAGCTTTACAGCCTCTTTGGCAAAGTCTAATCGGGCCTTCTTTTCTCAAGTGTAATCAGTGGTTTGCACCTAGTTGTAAGCCCTCTGTATTCCCATTCGATTGTATTTCTATTCATGAAGGCGTTAGTTGATTGCAGGCTGGGATAATGATGCACCTAGCTCCCCGAGAGTGTTCTTGACTTGGTTAGATGTTGTGGAGCTGTTTTTCTTAACCATGGGCATAATTCTATTATTATCGACCTAAGCTGTCTTCTGTGGTCCTTCAAGCCTTTTGGTGTTGCTCAGTTGGCCAGTACATTCAGTGTTTTTTAAGAACTGCCTTCTTAAAAAGATGTTTTGAAGATTGTTGATTTAGCCCCTCTCAAAGTGCTGCCTGTGATAGGTTTATTTTGCTTTTTCAGTCTACTGATGACCTCCTTCACTTGCATCGACAAATGAAGGAGACCATTCACTGGAACTGTCAATATAATTGACCATTACATTGAGAGCTCCAGTGAAAAGCTAACAAATGCAACTTCAACATTTGGAAACAACTCTGGATCTTTTATCTCTTTAATTTGTCATGGAATAACAAGGGGATCCGGTGTCATCTGATCAAAGAACTGCTTGTTAGTCAAGTGTCTAATTACATTTGAGCCTCTAAAAACAGGGGACTATGCAAAAAAAAAAAAAAAATCTTAATGTTCGCAATAATTAATGTAATGCTTTAGCTGAAATCTTTGAATTAAAGCTAATAGTCTTGACCATTTGATTTCAAGTCCACTCTGGTAGTGTACCGAGGCAAATTTACAACTACATCTTATGGACCTTGCCATATACTCGTTACAATTTCATATTTTACCACTCATGACACAAAATATCTCATAAGCACAAAGCTAAACATCCATAGGGGAAAAATGCACATACCACCATACAACACACCAGTATTTGCAACTGTACTGTACACATCATTTGTCTGTGTAAGCCATTGGATGGGATGGGATGGGATGAGATCTCCTCTTACCAGTGGTAGGATCTGGTGGTCCAAACTCTAGCGGGTAGCGGAGGACATTATAGTTGTTCCAGACATAAAGCTGGTTGTCTCGAGGATTATAGTCCACAGAGGAAATATACTGATACGGATTGGGAAAAGCAATGTTGACGGGTTCCTCTCGAGCACGGTTGGTATTGTAGGCATACATCACCAGGTCACCCCCTGCTTCACTGTCATCGTCCTGGTAGACTGACCGCACTGCATAAAGCACTCCACAAGCCATGAAAGCGTTAGACGCCATCCTCTTGTCAAAGCTGGTCTCCCAGGTGCCTTCAAAGCGTAGCGTGTAAGGGTTCACCTATGGGCAAAGAGGAAGTCTTCAAACGGCTAGTTTCAGCAGGCTTGAATCAGCAACGTTTTAGAGGGATTTTACTTTTTACGGTTGTTAAATAGGTTCTGGGAAATAGCGCTGTTTGAAGATTAGTTCATTTTAAATATTACTCATTACTCAGTTAGTGGAAGTTTTAAGCTCAAGATAGCTGAAGACAGAAAGATAGATGTTGGAAATACAGTGTATATAAAAGATGAATGTAGCCTCTGGGTCTGAGGAGTCAATATTCAAGTACCTTAATCCTACATTCCCTCTAATGCCAGCAGGGGGTGACTCATCTTGTTGCAAAAACAAGACCAATTGCATAGAAGTTTATGAGAAAATTACCCCGCTTCTTACTTGATGTAACCTAAATCTAAATACCCGCCTAATGACCTTGTGATGTTCTTCTGTATTTTCAGGTCTGATTTAACACAGCATGTTTATTTTTTGTCAAAGTTGAATAGACAGACTTGGAAAAACCAAGTTAGGCTTGAGGGCTTCGACTGGAAATTCACTACTGAATTAGGCATGCAGGTAGGCTTGTTTCTCAGTGGATCTGCCAAAAGCCAAAACACTAAACTTGGGATTCAAAACAAGTGAAGAAACCGATGTGTAACATCACAGTAATGATGACATCAAGCTGTCTGAGCTTGACAATGACAGAAAAATCTGAAGCCTGTCCATCATTAGTCACTTAATTTTCACACATCAGATGACTGATGGTGAATCTGAAGCCTAAGCCTGTGATAGCCTTAATTAAGGATGCACCAATCTGATATTTAGATCGAATATCAGTCTGACACTGATCCAAAAAGCCGGTTCGAATATCGGTGACAATGAGCTGATTCAGTGACACAGCTAATATAGAGCAGAGGGAGCTTTTAACAAAGGGTCAGCAGCTTGGAGGCATTTCACTCTGATATACTAATAAGTTCTATTTGCATGTTTGGAAAAGTCTTCACTTAACTGCAAACTGTGGTCAAACTGAGTTCACATGACTGAAGAGATCCGTCGCTTGCTCATTTACCTTCACTCTCGCTACGTCTGGTCAGAAGCATTATTCAAACTAGAAGGACATCGGTTCATTGTAACACTCATGGGAAAGCTTTTATTATGCTTACACAAACGTTACACCTGACATCAACTCGATTCATATTATTTCACTTCAGCCGCCTCTTTTCAGCTCTAGTGTGTGAGGAGGAAAAAGGAGCTCAACTGTGAATGACAGCAATACGTAGTAGCTGAATTACTCTTATTTTCAGATACAAGGAAATTTATCGTGGGTTTTTTGGCATTTCTGATTTCACTAATAAATACGAGCGATTCAGTAAATTAGTTAAATTTTATTCTTTAGAGAAGCTGTTTAAGTTGACCTTAATGTTTCCGTACACATATAAGAATAATTGCCTGTCTCTCCCTTACAGTGAGGATTACAGATTGCTAATATAGCACTGGGATTAGCTTGGGACAAGCACAGCTTGATTTTGAAAAAAGCGAAAAGGATTTGTCTCTCCATGCCCTCTTAAATAAATATTTTTAATTTGAGTTGTTGTGTTTAAGTTGTTTTGGAAAAAAAAAACTCTTAAAAATGACTCAGTATTAAAATATCTACACTCAAAATAACAGGTAAAATCATATATGCTCATTGGGTTATGCAAGCTCTCACAGAGACCTCAGCTGGCTTTAAAAAAACAAAACATTGTAATAAATTGCAAAACTCCCCAGAAAATAAAGCATTCATTTTTGTTGAAAGTTATCGCTTTCTTGTTTGCTACTTTGTCACTCCATTACTCTGCACTGTAATAGCTCATGCAGGGTTTGATATTTCAGATTGATAGTTTAACATATACGCTTTGAAAAACAATTTCCTGCTAAGGTCAAAGATAGTGATAATAAATGAGACACGACTATCTGAGCAACACATTAATTTTATACTCTGTTTATATAGGAACTTTCTGCCTGATTGCAGTTTTGTTGGTTGAGAAACAAAGAACCAACTGGCATCAAAATATGAATGCTTTACGTTTTACGGTCATGGATCACATTTTGAGGCTGCCGAGTGAGCAGGGCAAAGTAATGTGGCTTTGTATTACAGAGGATGAAGAGTATTATATGTTTAAAGTGCAGAATGCAATTCTAAATCATTCCCACAGTTTTTGATTGTAAGTTATTAAATCAAACACTGTGGGACAACTACAAAATAAATGAAATATTTACCATGCTGGAGGAGATTATTCTTTCTTACAATTGGATTTGAAATTCAGCCTAACCTTTTGCAGATGATGTTTTTGTGATTCATTTTTTGGGGCCAACAACATCTCTTTAATCTTATTTGTCAGTGCACTTGTGTAATCTAGATTCAAGTGTGACATATGACCTTTTGCCTGACTAGTCAGATGAGATTTTAACATAATCCACTCCCGCATTTATAATCCACACCTCATCCCCTTCTGTGCAAACTGCTCTCCCACCTGGCTGACCACCAGTCGTCCGTTGTTGGATTCAGTGGCGTAAATAACCCACAGGCCATTCTCATCCACAGCCAGATCAATGTCTGACTTCCCTCCCCAGCGGTAAGGTGAAGTGTCATGATAGTTGGCGTTTGTGACAATCGCCTCTCCGCTCTTGATGCGCGTACGTAGGTCATACTTGACTATGTTTCGTGTGCGTTCTTTGTTGTAAAACACTGCCCCGTCGTACACAACAAACCCCGTGCCGTCAACTCTGTTGGGCAACCTGTCGAGACAGAATCCAGATAAAGAAATCACTTTCTTCAATTCTACTCTGCATGGCGATGCCCCCAAGATGGCTCATGGCAGGCACACAGACACCACAATAAGAGCATTCTGCTATCGCCATCCATATCCACATCAAAAGCCAATAAATCGATAGCGCAGTGGATGCCATTTGATCATCCAAGACAGTGGGAGGCGCACTCACTTGTAGGTGGTGGTGGCTCGGCTCTGTTTGAAGTCTTCCCAGGAGGCATACTCATACAGCATGTCGGTGCGATAGGGGATCCAGGGCATGACGTACAGACGGTCCCCTGACTGTAGAGGGTCCTTACACCATGCCCCCGCCTGATGCTCTGCCTCCTGCTGAGAGCTGGGCACCTGCACCCGCAGCAATGTCCCCGGACACACAAATACTGGCGCAGCACAGAAGCATTGGAGCAGAGAGGAGGAGAAGAGGGAATAAAAGGAAGAGACAGAAAATGAAAACAGAGCATTGAAAGAAATGAAAGATATCATGGCAATGGGAGGGGTGGGAGAGGGGAAATGGGAAAAGGCCAAAGACCATTGAAAATAGAACAGGAGAAAAAGACATGGAGGGGTCGAGAGAAAGATATGAGTAGATAAAAATAAGTTGAGAATTGAAAAGGAGACAAAGAGTAGGGGGAGAATGGATGGGAAAAGGGGAGTAAGGTGAGGTACATTATCAGATTTAAAATGAAGGAAAACATAAAAGCTCATTTGTAGAACTTCAGCATTGTGGTTGGAAACCATTTGGATATGATAAATGGGAGATTTCTGGCTGCCGCCGCAGTTTAAATATATTCTCTAATCTAATTTATCTTGGCCTACTTTTTATTTGATTGTGCATTTTCTGTTTCAAAGGCCTCTGTTTCTTTGCTCTGCCACTGGGTGGTAAAACAGTAATTGTGGAGCTTGTTTTATTAGGACTCAAATTTGGCTCTCAGTCAAGAGTAATGCCTCAAAGAACAAAAAAAAAGTATCCTGGGGTAAAGATGTGAGGTTGGCTAGGCCTCCCCTTCCTCTGCAACTGCGCCCACTCACAAATATTCCACACATACAAATACAGACACAAAGTCTAGTCCACACAGGCAAGTACAAGCAAACAAAAACAAGTGGAACACTTGCACACTATCCTTACACAAACACACACACTGAGGAAGTCTACTTCAGGCAGGTGGAGGTCACCCACAGGGGACTGCTATAAATTAGCTGGTTGATGCTGTGTTATCCTGCCTGATGGCGAGAGCACTCTGGGACCAATGGGTGTGTCAGGTTATCTATGAGGAAAGCTGCTGGCATCCTCGGCACAGTGACATCACAGAGGTCCCAACAATAGAAAACAGGAAAGCATGAGGGCAAGAGAGTGAGAATGTTGGTAGAACTACAGAATAAAACATCTGAGGAGCCTCACACATTTTTCCCACCAGTTTATTTATGAAGTCTCTTTGGCTTGGGGTTACAACGGAAGGTCACCTCATGACTTAATACATCGTAGGCCTAACTGGACTTGGGAACAGAAGACATAAAGAGCGCATGGATACCAGACAGGCATTGTCATTCACACAAGGACGGTGCACAACATGCACACACACACCCACAAGCCATACAGGCACTGTCACACAGTGACTGTTAGAGTGATGGATCAGACGAGGCTCAAACTGTCTTGAATATTGCATGGAGTCTGGTGCAGGAGGGGAATCACAACAGAAAGATGGAGGAGTTACTTCAGGCTTCTGGAAATCCAACCATCTCTTTCTGCTTTCTGTCATACTGCTGTTGACAATGGATGGTGCTCTGTGGTGCTGGACCACTTAGGAATTAGCCTGTTCTGTCTGAGAGGCCCAACAGGGATTGAGACTGGCAGCCAAACACGAATCTAATCAAACTCAGGCATAAACAAACACTGAATACAGACTCTTCACAAGAGGGAAGCTTGTCATGCTCCACTGTCAAACCAAAATGTTTGCTAGAAAGTACTGATGCCTGAGGTGTTTGCTTTGCAAATATGAATGTGGGTGACTGAAATATGCAAAATATTTTTCAGAGCAATGGTTAATCTGGCACTGTGCGCCAAAATATTTTCAAACAAAGGCTGCGAAGGGTGAAATATTATGGGAGTAGATAAAAATGAGTGTGGAGAGAAAAACAGCTATGCACAAGTAGGACATCCCCTTAAAAGTGCAATGGTACTGTAAATAGAGAAATAAACTCTATAAATGAAGGCTCTGCATGTAGGTGACCCATAAACAAAGCCAGGAACAACTCTGCCTCAAGGTAAAATAAAGGACAAAGAAAAACAAACATGTAAGCCTAGTCTCTACTGTTACAGAAAGGATGACCTAATAGAGAAGTATTAAAGGACACGTAAGCATCCATCCCTGTTGGCATATTACAGTGAAATTGAAGGCACTATCGAGCAGAGGACAGTGTAAACATGTAATGACTCATAGTCATAGTCTCTTATCTAATATATATATATATATATATATACATATATATATATATCCTAATTTTGGGATTTTACAGGGTGACAGCTATATAGTCACACAGAACCAGCGCATATGTTGGAGTGTCACTTGACTCAGATAACGGGGGTGGATGGAATTTAAATAATGTCACAAGAGAATGTATGGGTGGACAGAGCAAGAGTTGAGACTGAACATATCTTAGTTACTGGATTTATGCTGTTGAGCTTGTGTATAGCGGTACATAGACCACCTTTACTGCAATAATCAAATTGCACTGGTTTTAACCAGCGAATTAACATCATAAATGTTAAATGTCAACCAAGTATTTTTCGGTTCACATTACATATTAGCATTTTTCGGTGTACAACCTATGAACACCAGCTTTGACCTCTCTTGTATTTGAATTTAATCCGTTGTTATACAAGCATTCATATTAAAATCCCCGATAGACAGTAATGAAAGGTTTGAGATTGGAGCTTCGGTTGAAGATGACTTATGGGGAGATGAGTCACGGCTGGCTTTATTACTTGCAGGTAACAGACAGAGAAGAACAAGAATCATTTATGTCTCCAATATAGCTACTGTCTGCAATACAATTTACTCTCAATAAATTGTGCCCACCAAAGTGTTCTCCCAAAAATACTATGTGATTCTGCTCATTATTGTACCTAACCTTCCAGCCATGGGGTAAATTGGCAGTAGTCTGTTCTCTTTTGGACTCATCACCCCAATAACACTGCAGCTCAGCACAGAGTGTCTCTCTCTGACTGTCATTCTTTGCTTTCCTCCTCCATGTTCCACTCTTTTGCTGCTTTGTTGTACAATCAGTGTGCGTCAGTTTATTCTAATGAACTGACTGTTGGGTGGGCTCAGTGTCAAAGGGGTTCATCAAGGGCCTTTAGGCTGTATACACAGGCCATGAGGTACACATATACACGCACCCATTCACACACTCACAGGGCAAACAAAAACAGTGGCCACGCTTCACACCCTGCAAACCCTGCCTAGGGGGCTTCATTAACTCTGGTCCGCGCTCCTCAGCCTTCCCGACTGCTCTCCTGTTTACCAGCTTTTTCTGCCTCTTTTGCTCCGCTTTCCTCCCTCTCTCTCTCCTTTTAACTGTGATGGGGAATTGTAGCAGCAGGGAGCCAGAGCAGCGAAAACCTAGCTGTAGAGTATAGTACAATAGGCTATTATATCCACAGTTTGAATGAGGTATTAGGCATTAGGCAATAAGCATTAGGCATAAGTCTTGAGATTAGGTATTATCCTAGTCTGGCTAGATCAGGTTAGCTGTAGTAGAGCCATCTGGGATTATGTGAGATAAATAGATTAATTCTTGTTTGGGTGAGGATGGAAATCTTGGAGTCATGATCATCCCAATGAAGTCACTAGGCAGCAAAGACACAACCACTTCTTTAGCCTATAAACTAGCCAGATGGCTAATGAAACTTACCTTATCAGGATTAAAACCCAGGCTGTAGCTATCATACTCTAGCATGCCAATTACCACAACACATACTAGGAAATGCTGCTGTAATAATTGACTATTTATCTCTATAATCCGTTTCCCGTGGAGGCACAGGTCAGCTGTTACATGTCAATATGAGGCTGGAGTGGAAAGTGATGAAAGCTCCAGAACTTTCCTGAAAATGACAGTGAATCTCTCCCATTAGCGTCTCTTCCCCATTTGTGATCGACTGGTAACACAATTAAAAGTGAATGCTGACAGCTTTAGGCTAAATTTAGACTTTTCATTTTCGTTGTCTTAAGCAATGCATGCTGTTTCAACGCTCGATGTGACAGCGTCATGGTGATGGTTAATGTCTGACTTTGATGATCTAAACACCCCCTGCCAATAGTTGGCAGCTGTTTCTTAAGTGGTGTCCTTGTGGGTGTTTTTTTTCCCCACACTATATATATTTATATTTATTTTACCTAGAGGGATCTGAGGGCTGTGCTGGCTTTGCTAGCCCAAGCCTTTGCCCAGTCCAGTCCACAGTCATGGCGTGCTCACAGGACTGACTGCTGAGAGCGTGCTGCTCTAATTGAATCCCCCACCTGTTACTGGCAGGTGCAGCAAATAGGCAGCAGGGGGCAGGATGGAGCATGGCATGGTAACCCGCATCCATGCTGGACAAGTTAATGGGCTTTAAGAATTAGTGTGTGCGCATGAGTGTGCAGTGCAGTGAGTCTCCTGATGGCATGTTGGTGCATTCATTAGCCCATTAGTGTTTGTAGATGTGTCTCAGTGTGTATGTGGATGTCCGTGTGTGTGTGTTTGTGTGGGTGGGCATGCATGTTGAGAAAGAAAGAAAGAAGCACAAAGAGAGAAGAAGTGTGAAGAAGGATGCGAGCGTGTTCTGTGTGTGCAAACAAGAAGAGAGTGGAGTAAGAGAGAGTAAATAGGTTATTTCCTGTGAAATGAGAATTAGGAGTGAGTTAATTTGCTGAGGAGTGACAAATAGTGACAGAGAGAAGAGAAAAATAAGTAAAGAGAAGGGAGGGGCTCGCCTTGTGTTTCCGCTTCCTTTTAGACTATAAGGGGCGTAAGGTTTTGGGAGTAAAAACACAGTACAGCAACAACAACCATACACAGACATGAAGCTTGAGGACACACACGCTCTCAGAAAAATGCATGCAGGTACACACTATCCAGACAGTTGAAGAGGCAGGTATCAAACCGAACCTTTATCAACCCAAACATTCACCCCAGAGAATACCCTTCACTGAGACCAAAAGAGGGCTACAGCAAGTGATAGCACCCATTGAAAGCAAAGTCTTCTCTATGGCGTGAAGCTGACACTGAGTGACAGGAAAGTTGATCAGGACGAGGTTGCAAAGGATACAGGCAGTAGATAAAGCAGAAAACAGAGGGGCATACCCAGAACAAGCTGACTGAGGCTTGAGAGGTAAGGAAACAACAAGCCTGCACAGCTGAAACATTAACCGAGCCTGCTACCTACCCTCACCCTCCCTCTGCTCTGAATCAGGTCTCCTAGACATACTGTCTCTCCCTAACAGCCCTGAAGCCAGCCGCTGTGTTTTGTATTCATGACCAGCTGCTTCACTCACTCACGTCTCTGTTCTTTGGCTCTAACAATGCAATGACTTCTACATGTACAGTCAATCCTCACAATCTTCTCCCCGTGCCACTGAAAAGAGTGTCTGCGCCGCCACGGTCACATGACTGTGCTTGTGTGTGGTGGGTCATTCCTAATGAGGGGATGCTGCCTGACTCATCGTCTCTATAGCAACCACTTTTCCTCCCTTTTGCCATTCACAGCCATTCTTTGTATTTTTCCTGTCACACAATGCAGTGGTTTCTCACTCATTCCCTCTCACTTTTCTAAGTCACATATAGAGTTGTTTGTTTAAGTAATTGTTCTGTCCTCATATGGTCTCAAACTCCACCCTTAACGGTGATACCGGGATACTGCTCAGCAGTCTAACAGTGCTTCCTTTAACTGCTTCTTTTCCTTTAGAAGCAAACAAACTCGGGGTAAGAAAAAGACACTTGTTTGGTCCTGTCAGGAAATACTACAGTGAGGTGGGTTGTTGGGCTGCCCGACTGTCAGCAAAAAGGGTGAGAAAAGAGACAGAGGGAATGATAGCAGGGGAGGGGCGGCTAAAGCCGACAAAGTCATAAAATTGCCTCATAATAGGTAGGTTGACAGTGTGGTGGACATTCATTGAACAGTGGCATCAACACCAAGAGATACAAGTCATCAACCCAAGAACCCAATCTGT
Source organism: Hemichromis elongatus (assembly GCA_015108515.1). Classification (NCBI taxonomy): domain Eukaryota; kingdom Metazoa; phylum Chordata; class Actinopteri; order Cichliformes; family Cichlidae; genus Hemichromis; species Hemichromis elongatus. The sequence continues at coordinate 20,232 of VUQR01006774.1, read as the reverse complement.
CAATCAGCTGATGAATCAGTAAAGATTATTTTTGACAGACACGGGCAAACCACAACTTTGGAATATTAATTCAGCCACGCACAGAGAAAAAAAGTATATTTAGCAGCAGTGGAGAAATGGATAAAGTGGACATGGGTAGGAGGGCAGACAAGGGAAAGGGTTATGTATTTAAGTGTTAGTGGGAAGGAGAGCAGTAAATAAATATAACCAGTTGGTTGAGGTGAAAGCAGGAGGAGGAGGAGGAGGGTTTTGACGCTTTCTATTACACTGCAAGCAGCAGAGTGAGCTAAGATGGCTGCTTGCGGTGAGAGAAAAATGTGACAATGATCTATGCTAATGAAAACCACAGACACAACAGACAAAGGAGTCCATAAACCAGTTAACGGTAACCTCTACAGGAGTTAATTCCTCCAACATATGGATCCAGATACGGTGCCAGGCAGGGAAAGACGGATGTAAGTAGGGGTTTCAGAGAGCGTTGAGAAGGGTGGGGACCTGAGAGCGGGGGGAGGGTACAGCCTCACGGAAAAGCTGAAAGCGATGGCTGCTGCTCTCTACCTGATGTGTGCTGTGCCAGGTCTATCTTTGCTTTTTAGTAGCTTCTGATTGTGGTTCCTGGCCATGCTGATTGGGGCTTTTTAAGAGAGCTTGCGGCAAGGCCCGACTGCATCAGAGAAGCCATTACGAGAAGCCGAAGCCTTCCCTACGGGGGATACACCTCCCTCCACCATCTCCTCCCCTCTCCTTGAACACATAAGGAAGTGGATTGAAGGGATGGACTGATGTGGACATGTACTGGTGGAGAAGGGGAGGGGGTGGGGGCAAGACAAGTTTATTGTGCATGTGCAATAAAGAAAACAGAGAGGTGGTGGGGATAAAGTCTGCAAAAAGGTAGAGAGGAAAAAGAGAAGAGGAGGAAGAGAAGTGTAAGACAAGATAAAAGAGCTTGCAGCTGCCTGTGGTGGTCAGATGTGATCTGAGAGATAAACCAAGCAGTGGAAAGAGAACAAGAGAAAGGAAGGGTGAGAAACACAACGGAGAAAAAAATGTGTTATAAGTAAGGGGTAGTGAGAGAAGAGGAGTTAATGGAAATGTGATTAAATAAAAATGAGCAGAGAAAAATGGGAGAAGGACACTGAAGTACCTGGAAATGGGACACTGTGGCAATGATCTGACAGCAACTTTTCCAAGTTACTTTGTTATCTTAACAGAATGATTTGTTCTGTTTGTTGGTTTGTTTGTTTTTTTGCTTTAAGATTTCAACAACAGCAAACTTTGAATCTGTCCTGAGAAACTAAAAAAAAAAAAAAAGAAGGCAAGAGATAAAGCATGGAGAAAAAGAGCAGCTGAATAATGTGAAGAGAACGTTTTTTTTCTCTCTCTCAGATCTGTAGGGACAGATACACTGAAATAGCGAAATGAGTGAACAGCTACTTGCGAAATGCGAAAATATGAAATTTGAATAATGAGACATTTCTATTGTCAAGCGTGTGAGGCAACAGAGTGAATATGAAATATGGTTTCTAAAAAGGATGGGAAAAGAGGAAAATATGCCATCCATGAAATGACACAGATGTATGTTGTCTGTACATTTAGGCTGAGATGCGCTTCTTCATACAGGAAAGGAATGATGTTAAATTCTCGTTTATCTCTCTTAGATTCTGGACTGACCTTCCATAAGGCTTCTTTTTTTGTGTGTGTGTGTGTGTGTGTATGTGTGTGTCTGTGCGTGTGTTTGTGTGTGCATGAGTGCAGGTCAGGCTGGTGTCATCAGAACCAAGGAGGAAATCTAGAAGGACTTTAGAGTTTTGGTTACAAGTCAAAGAGAGATAGAAAGAGAGGAGCAAAGGAGACGATTAGAGATCGAGAAAGAAAAGGGAGGGATATCAACATCAAACATGACCACTACACAAGGTGCTGGGTTAGGAGGGAATATGGGGGAGGAAGGGAGACAAGGGAGGAGGAGGAGGAGGGAGAAAGGGGCGAGCTGTGGTTGTTATGTTCATTGTGGTCTTTACCTTTTTGATCCACTTCTATTCAAGCATCGGAAAAAAGGAGAAAGAAGGAGACAGAAGGAGATAGAAAGATACAAGAGAAAGACAGCAAGAAGGAGAGAGAGAGAGAGAGAGAGAGAGAGAGAGAGAGAGAGAGGGGGAAAGTAAAGGGAATGAAAGAAAAAACAGGTGCAGGAAAAAAGAGAAAATTGAGATTAAATAAAGCGCTGTCCTTTCTCTCTCTCTCTTTTGTTTTTTCTTTGTTTGTTTTTTTTAAAGCAAGTTATCTGTCTGTGTTATGGTTGGCTACTCAGAGAAAGGATGGCTCAAATGGAAAATGAGAAGGGGAAAATGGCCTGACCTGGGTTTAAATCCATTTCCATTTCATTTCAGATTTATCAATAATCCCCCAACAACACAATCCACCCCCAACCACAAACACTCGACCCCACCTCCACCCATCTTATTGCTACACCCCTCCCTCTCTGCAGCCCCGCTTCCCCTCATGCCCGAAGTGCAGCTTCAAAAACCTGCTGGAGAGAGAAAGTGAGACAGGCGTCTTTGTGCAACAGTCGTCTTCTGCTGTGGAAATAAACAAGGAGCAGAGAAGGCAGAGAAAGAGATAGAAAAATGGGAGATGGTGAGGTGGTGATGAATATGCCTCTATCTGTGACCGGTTATCTTCGGAGAGATCGTTGAATCTCTGTCTCTCTTCCACTCTCTCCAAGCGCAGTTTGTGTTGACATTAGAGCGGTCCCTTGATCTACAGAAAGCGGTGCTTTTGGCTTTGCTCAATTTACAGAGTCAGGATGCCTGCTATAGAAGCCAGCAAAAACACTCAACCCATCGACCATCCAATCAATGGGGAGCTGCTGGCTTGCCTGGCCGAGACTGGCTCATCAAAGAAAAAAAGAACAAACAACAGGGGAAAGGGAGGGCTTGACAGAGTGTAACGCCTGAGAAACACAGACAGAAACCAAGAGGCACAGTTGGGGGGGGAGGGGAGGGAAAATAAAAAGAGGGTAGACACAAAAGAGAGATGAGAGAAATATCTACAGCGGGCTCATCACACACAAATCAATAGATTGGTGAGTTGAGTCACGCTGAGGCCTTGGCTGACATGGGCAGGTAAGTCGTGGTTCCCTCAATATCCATGACGCTGGTAGGAGCCTGCTTGTGTTGGGGTGTTGAGGGAGGTCCACGAGCAGCTGGAGACTATTGGAGAAGCAAGCACAAATTTCAGCACGGGCACTCAGCTTCCCTCCATGTTTGCTGAGGCACCAGTGCTGTGAGACTTGTTCCTCTAATGTCTTGAGAAAGACGCGTGTCAAAAGGCACATGGCTGGTGGATCCCCACTGTGAGCGTGATTGTCATGTATGTGTCGTGGGAAGTCCCCGGGGAGCGCTGTGAAATTGTCACCACACCTCACCGGGTTGCCCATAAAGAGAGGAAAAAAGTGATAGCAAGAGAGAGAGTAAAAGAGAGAGTTTTACAAAGACAAACAGAATGCAAAACAAAAAAAAACAAAAAAAAAGAGTGATAGCAGCAGTTGCCTTAGCTGTGTGGGGGATGCACCTTGGCAGAGGCGGCATCAGCATCAGCAGCCACATGATCATTTATCATCATATGCCAAGATCAAACTGGACAAACAACCTCCATGAAGACCTGGGGAGTGGAAGCCACTTTCAGCCTGGAGGGGTAAACAAGGCAAAGAAACTAGCGCTGCTAAGTCCTGTGCTGCTGGGGCAGGGACCAAAAAAAAAAAAAATAGACGCGTTACATGCCTGCCACCAACTGTGAGTGCAATCATTAGCTCCAAGGTTAGGGGAGGCTGACACTGGCCACAGAGCATCCAGAGCTTTCATCCTCTCTGTGAAACAGCTGCAGGGGGTAGATGAGGACACCAGAATTCAACAGAGCTTGAATATACAGAGTTTTTCCACCTTCCAGGATTCGACTGACTGCAGAACCTCACCTCTTCATGCAAGTGTAAGGCTGCAGTCCTTAAAAAGTTGTCGTGCTAAATACAATATTATAAATGCACCACTGTGTATGTTTTTTTCAGAACAGGAGGGAAATGATGCATGTAGAGAGAAAAAGAGAGAGAGGGAGAGACAAAGGGGAGAAAGGGGAATGAAACTTCTTCAATGCTGCAGAAAAAAAAGACTAAAAACAAAGAAGATGGAAGACTTCTGTTGACACCGTTCTTCCATTCTTGGTCGTCCTGAAAAATAGACACAAAGAAACAACACACAAAAGATCTTTACGGATTCCAAAGGACACACACACATTCACGCACACACACACACACACACACGCACACACACACACACACACACACACACACACACACGCACACACATAAACACAAAGGAAGGAGAAGGAAACTCATCAAACTGTCCTCACAGTGAGTTGGAGGTTAGTTTAAGGCCACCTTGGTTGTTTGTCTGATTCATTCAACATTTCTCTTTCAGGGATCTTCTGAGAAATAAGCCACTGTCCTCTCCCCTTAATCACTCTGCTCAGCGCTCTCTACAACCCTATCAATTACTCCCACACTAATGAGTACAGCTAAAACACACGCTCTCAAAGACGCACGCATATTGCTGAAGCACCGCAGAAACACTTGGCCTCCTCCTAGCGTGTCCTCTCCTGCTTCTTCTTCCTCGGCCCCTTCCTGTTTTCTCCTTCTCAAACTTTGCATTTTTCACACTAAAGAGTCATCTCTTTCCGTGGCCTGAGCGAAGCTTCCTGCTTCTCATTCACCAGACATGTATGAGCCGCTCATCTAATGGTGTCCCTATACATATTAATAGAATTTCATTTTCAGCTACATCAAAGTGTTTCCTCTCCTCCCCTGAAAACTTGTCATATTACAATGCCATTATTCCTGCGACTGACAAACTCCTTCCGACAAGTCAACTATCATTTCCAGTGGCTTTGTGTCCAAAAAGTGATGTCTTGTAATGAATAGGCAGTGCTGAATACATTTGTGGGGAAGAATCAATTTTATAAAGTGAAACAGCGGCAGAGTACCAAAATATGAATGAAAAACTGGAGGATATAAAATTAAGCTAAGAAACTCTCGACTGTAAAGCCTGTACAGCAACCTGCACTGTGCATATTAACCAGATATATAAAAGCTGAAGAAACAAAAGAGCCACAAGAAAAAGTCTGCTAGCTCTGGCATGGCTAGCATGGATAATCCCAATAGGGAGCATTAGGAATCAATAATGATGTAGCGCTGTGTTCCTGAGAAAGAAGGGGAATAGGTAAGGGCTTCCTCGTGGGATAGATTTATTTTAACTCTGCGTACATCTATGTTAAAACTGCAGTGTGGAGTTTTCATTGCAGTAAACGCATCCTGCAGTTGTATCCATGGATCTGTGATGTCTTAATGGGATCTAGCAGGCTACGGCAGGCTGTGACAGTGTGAAATGAGAGTTCATTTGAGCCATTTTGTCGTCTTGTGTTCCGGATGGCAAAAACAATGCTACGTGGCAACGGCTGGGCGGCCTTGCAGGGCTTTTTGGCTCGATGAGATATGACTTGACTAGTTGGCGGTTGTTGTATTTTGCCAAGGCAATCCCACGCACAGCAACACACACATACTTGTCCAAGACCCTTGTCTGAGCTCTGCCAGCTGAGGTGTGTGTGTGTATGTCAGCTCAGCACTGGCTGTCACCTTGCCGTTTCAGGTGACTGGAAACACAGCTCTCACACAGAGGACCCTGTCAAAAGCAAACATCGCTCGTAGCCATCAACACGGCTGCACACCATCTCAGCTGCCATGCCACACAGCCCTTACATATCATCTCTCAATTGTTCACCTTTTTGTCAAGACAACCAATGAAAAACATGTGTCAGGCTTAGATGATACCAAAGTGCCCAGCAATCCCAACCAGACGTAAATGATGGGGCATTACCAGAGCGATTAGCTGCAGCAAATTCAATTAATCTTGACAAATCTCTGCTGAGGCAGAACTGAAGAGAGCGACGCGCCCCCTCTCCTGGTAATTAAAAGTGGCCAAGTTGAGTGGCGTGTGGTGCGACGGTGACTAGGTTTTGGGATGAACAGTTCTAGCTCTGAGTCTGAATGTGTCAGGTCGTATTTAGTTTGTCAGATGAGCACAAATACGTAGAGCAGCCTGCAGAGTTTGAGTAGTGTGCATCGCCTGTGTACGCACGCTTGTTTCTATTTTTGTGAGGCTGCGCAAGTTAAGTGTTTCCGCTTCTCCAGTGGAGGAGAGTGGCAGAGGACAGGGGTAATTGGCTCTTCTTTGTCACCTCAGACAAGCGAGACTTTATATCATAGGAGGATCAGCTTCCAATTTTCTAAGTCGTGCCATACTTCAGACATAATCAACAAAGTTTTTTTTTTCTCCTCCAAACACAAGGAGGAAAAATGCAAGTCAGCAGCTATTTAATCATCCCTTTGATTGCCTTGCAGTGAGAGAACAAGCTCCCTTGTGCAGTCAGAGGGAAAAAGACAAGGTTAGAATGCATGAGGAGAGGAAAGCAGGCACAACTAAGTAAAGCTACCTTGACCCTCTGTGGACAATGCAGGAAATCCAGCAACAGCACAGGACTATTAAAGGACTAACAAGCAAAGTCATATCGCTGTGGAGGCAAAAAAATATAGCCACCACAAATATCAACTGGAAGAGAGGGAAACCAAATGTAGAGGATACTCAAGAAGAACACTTATTGCCACTAGGAAGGCTACGAATAAAAGCCACACCAAAAAATATCACCCAATGTAAGAAACCAAACTTCTCATAAATGACTCCAGCTGCAACCTGAGTCAACACAGTCTCTCATAAGCTAAACTAAGTGCACACAGCACTGAGCAGAGGAAGGGTGGGGACTGAAAAGTGGCACCTGGAAAACCCTGGATGGTTTGCATATTTGTACCTGTAAAAAAATAAATAAATAAACAACAGGGACAGCAAAAGAAATCTGATAGAATAGAATGATAAGCTAGTGTGGCAAATTGGTGGTCAGAGAGCAAAAATAAAGGAAGAATAAGCGTAGCAGGGCAAAGAATAAAGATTTAAGACTATGGAGTGAAGATTGAAAGTCAAAGAGAGAGAAGAAGGGCTAAAAAAAGAGGTGATGCTGACTGTGAGAAATAATAAAGTGAGCGTGAGTTGGAGTCCTCAGAGAGAAGTGATAAAGAGGAGGGTGACGAAGAGGAAAAGAAAAGAAAAGGAAGTTAGCAGCTTGGCGTAGTCTTGATCCTGTGGCTCACTTCCACTGCACCTGAGGAAAAAGTAGAGACAGTCATCCCACACCCTATCATGAGAAATAAACAGCTCCCCCACCCCAGTAATGTCCTCTTGTCCTCCACCCTTCTGACACAACTCATACTTCCCCACCACCCTTTCCTGAACCCCAAACTCTGCTTCTGCCCAGTGGAGGGGAGCACCACTGCTCCTCCCCTCCAGCCAGGTGCACCTGCACAGTGAGGGGATCAATGCTGAGAGTAATAATACATGAGAGGGAGGAGGGGAGACTGAGTGAAGATTTTCACATGAGTGAGGATCAACACATCGCCGTATAATCCTTGCTGTGTCTGCTCCTTTGGCGATGTGAGTGTGACCTTGTTTGTGTGTACATGCTTGCTCAGAACGGAAGATTCAGATTCAGAGAGAAAAACAGCAATTGTACCCCCTCCCTTTTTGCAAGTGTAAGGTAGACTTGTGTGTATGTGTGTGTGGGCATGTGTAGAGTCACACCTGCCACATGGTTTTGAGCAAAGCAGTGAGGAAGCCAGCCGTTACCATGGGGACATTAAATTGTGTGGCGCTCCAGGTCATGTGGTCTAGAATAAGCCGTTTGCTGTTTGTGTTAACATTCCTATTGTGAAGTGTGGTATACACACAACACCCCCTGCCTTAAAATCTCACTGTGCCCAATTTTAATTTTTATTGGAAATCAGAGGGACAGCAAAGGTGTTTGGCAGCAGATAAAGGCAGTCGCCTGCCCCTGGGTTAATCAGTGCATGAGTGTGGGGCGGTGTACGTTACACTGCTGTGATTGCCAATAAGGGCTGACCCCATGTTTGCTGTGGGTGTGAGTAAAGTGCTTATCGGACCCTGTGTTTGTGGAGCACCTTCCCCCATGTGAAAATCCCTCTCAGCTACTGGTGCGTCAATCTGTCGATGAAGAAAAAAGGTTTAGTGCTCTGTGAGTGTGTGTGTGTGTGTGTGTGTGTATGTGCCTGTGCAGTGTATGAGAAAGAAGAGAGAGACAGAGAGAGCAGGTGAGGATGGCTGTCTGTCTTGTTTTCCTTTGACTGTGTTGAGAAAATCCAGAGAGAGCGAGTGAGCACGAGTGAGTATAAGAATGTCATCTTCTTTTAGGGTTTGGGGTGGGAGGGGTTGAAGAGGGCTAGAGAGGCTCAGGTGAGGGTATAGGGAAGGATGGGAGGGGCGGTGAATGGGGTGAGGGAGGGCGGGGAGGTGGAAAGGTGTGACGGGGTCTCGGTACTCACTGTAGGGGACACATTCATACTGGATCTCCAAGTACTTGTAGGTCCCTGGGCAGGGATCTGGGAACACGTCTGACCCCGCAACCACCACACACTGAGTACGATTATTACACCTGTGAGATGAGACAGCAGGGTAGGAAGCGAGAAAAGAGAGAGAAGGGAGGAAGCAAGTAATAAAAATAATGATGAGTGCCATTGTAAGAAAGACAGAGAGGAGGGGTTGTATTCCAAAAAAAAATATCTTCAGGCGCTGAAAGACACAGGGAACGGTAGGGAAGGGAGTAATTTCACACTAGACTAGATCATGTGACAGCTGCACCTGAAGGGAGGTGGAAACAGAGGGGGAGGGAGAATGTGGGGGGGAAGAAGTGGGATGAAGGATAGAGAGAAGCATGGAGGGAGGGAAGAGGCAGAGAGAGGGCGAGTGACGTAAGAACCTCCTCTCCTGGGGGATTGTGAGTGGGAGCAATTAGAGGTGAGAGAACAGGGAAGGACGAGGGGGGCTAAGGCAGATACTCTACACCACACGCACAGGGAAAACATTCATATGCACATAATACCTACATCTAAACCGCATCGCTGCATGCCTTCTCACGGTTGCACACACCGAGAAACACATCCACACAGGAGAAAGGATACACATCCACACGCACGTGTACTTAGTTATTCTCAGCGCATAATCCTTCTCTATCCAGCTTTGAGCATTTCCCCACTGCGCAGTCTTTCTCTCCATTCATATCTCAAATCTCTGCTGCACTCTCTCTATCATCCTATCATTTCTACAAGTCTTTCTTCTTCCTTTACCCCCTCAATTTTCTCCTCCACCCCCTACAACTTCCCTCCCTCCCTTGCTCAAGCTAGCACCCTGTGCCTCCATTACAAGCGTGATGGATAGCTGGAAAAGAGCTTCTATTGATCTGAGCTAAAAGGAAGCAGATGCTGAGCACAAACACAGAGAGCAGCTGTAGGAAGCGCTACAAATACTCCAGCAATAAACATATAGATTCTCATGCATACATGAAACCAAGCGCACTCACACATACAAACACACACACACACACACTCACACACACACTTCCATACAAATAAGGTTTTGCCAAGGTGCAGCAGCGTTAGTCAAGTATGCTGACTTCAGTGTTTCCCAAAAGAAACGGTTGAATGCACAATTTCAAGTACCCCCCGGCAAATTGCCTGTTAGTTATTTTTAAGTGAAGAGAAGTAAATAAAATTCTGAAGCAAACATACATTAAACAACTAAACTTCCATCAAATATTAATGCTTCCACCTCCTTCCTTCTTTCATATACTTTATATACTTATACTTAAAGTTGGAAAAAAAATAATATTTACTAACAATTCCACCAGTAAAGTCTCAAACTTCATTATAATGTTAGCAAGAGCTGTCACTAAGAAGTTAGTTGATAACAATTTCTTCCATTTATGTTTCCAAATTTCGCCACCCGCTACAATTATTGTCATTTTATATTCATAATTAAATTTAAATGGAACATTAAATGACATTTAAGGAAAGCCTCAGTTTGACATTGGTTTTACTTAATTTTATTGCAAAAAAAAAAAAAAAGATCTACAATTTGCCAAGAGGAGCCCAAACTGTGCATCTCAAGAGGAAATGCAAGGAAATCTACAGGAACTGTGTTGTGAAATAAAATCTTGTTTCATCTGCCAATACCAGGCTCTTACTCTGCACAAACACACACACCCAAGATCTAAACAGATCAATAGTCACCTCTGTGACATTATCTTGAAGGCGTCGGGCAGGTAGCACTGCACATTCTCCATCTGAAAGGGGTCTGCGTCACAGATTTTGTCATCGGTGCGGCCATAGTTAGCCGTCTCAATCATGATGACATCACTTCCAGGGCAACGCAGCTCGATCGGGTAACCTTCACACGCCAGCTCCCGGCGCATCAAACCGAAGGGCATCATTGACCGGCTCAGAGCTGGAGTGGAAAAAGAGAGAGAGAGAGGAAAAGTTATTGATAACTCAATGAACCTTAATATACACTTTTAGGAGGCACTTCATTGTTCAGTGTAATTGTAAATCATATATGCAATGTTTGACAGAAGCAGGTGGTATGAAACTGGTTCCTGTTGTCCTCATGTGAAACACAAACGAGCCATTATTGACTTGCCTTCATTGAATGGTAATTTTGCAGTGCTACTGATGCACAGCCTGGCCCACCACTTTCCACATATTGGCATGAAGGATTTGCAGACATACCAGCTTTTGCAATGAGATACTGCACCACTTGTGAAACAAACTGTGAGAGTTTCAAATGTTAACAAACTCCTACACACTGCCAGGCAGCAGCTTATCATACTCATCCCAATGTACTTTTTCGCATTTTTTAGTGTATTCTACCTATCAGAAATGTTGGATTAGGTCTGAGCAAGAGAGGAAATAGAGGTGAAAGAAGTAAAAAAAAAAAAAGAAAAAAAAAAAAAGAGATAGAAGACAGAGAGCATCTGTATGTATTTTCAACTCTGGTGTGTACACCATTTGCACACCCACTGCTGGTAATCAGCTGTCTGAGAGGCATGTCAATGTACTGCTGCAGCTCTGTGTGGAGAAGGGTCAGCAGGGAAAGCGGGGTACTTAGGGTTAATCACTGAGCCAGGCTGAGAGGCATGAAAGAGGCCTGCAAAGAGGTGCTGAGAGAGACACTCATTGCCTCTCCAGCTCTCTCCATAACTGCATACCTTTCCAACTGCTTCTCCATTCAGCCTAAAAAAAACTGGCTGCCAGCTTCCTTTACAGTGCAGGTGGAGGCAGGGGCACAGAGATTGAACAGAAGTAGACAGAAGTGGAGTGAGTGATCTGGAAGTGAAGCTGAAGGACAGCCAACGTTCCTTTGGTGAGCCTCATGCCAGGCCCTGTAAGAGCTGCTATCCGTGGTCCTGAACTGACTAAAACTTCTTTTGGGAAAATGGCATCCTTAGATTTGGAGCTGCTTCAGAGACAGCTAGGTGTGGAGCTGTCCGCCGTCCTGAAGGACCGGAAGGCTTTGACCGAGCTCTCCTTTGCAATGTTAGTAAGGAGGACACGGTACATATTACCCAGATGGTGGGAATCCGGTGAAATCTACACAGAGTGGTGGTAGGTGTACTTTAACAGAGTCCAAGTTCTTTATAAACCAAGGCTTTCACTATACAGCCACACCCATTGACAGACAGGCTCAGCAGCACACAAGAGCACTGAGTCAGCCCCTCTCCCCCACTACTGTTATTGCTTAAACCCACAGAGCAGGGCTGTTTTCCTTTTCTGACACTGAGCTAGCAGTGCTTAAGTTTCAGCCACTGTCCATTCAGAAGGAGTGCCCATCTGGGTCAATGTCAATGTCAGTCATTCCAGACATGCTCTGCAGCACTGTGCTACATGATTCACTGCCATCGGACTTGCTCATATTTCTAAATGCCACGCATTTATGCAGCAGGGACTTCAGTTCAGTTGTGTAACTAACGCCATTAAGGCTGAATGACTAGCACAGACAGACTTCAAATCTTTTATGCCTCGCCAGAATGCAGTGCCAGTGCCAAATCACAAAGGCCTAAATGCAAAAGCGCATACTAATTAAAGCACATGGAGATGCAAACAGCAGGCGAGGCCAGACAAACAAGTCCACACTCAAACGCACAAGACCCACAGAAGCAAATTAGCACATACGCAGACGCACTGTGCAGACGAGTATGCAAGATCACATTCAAGCACACAAACACTTGCACACATCCATGCATACACACAGAGTTCTTGTGTCACAGTGGGGATACAATGCGTAGGGTCAGTGTGTGGTCTTGTCATCTTAACTACCCTGTGGTGTGAATACACAGCAGTGTACAGCTGGCCAGTGATTATAACCTTACAATGAGCCAAGAGGGAAGTAAAAATGAAGCGGGCCACCAGGAGTGATCACACTTAGTCAGCTTACACTGTAGGCTGGGGCAAAGAATATTAGTCCCTACCAGAGGCAGCAGCTCACACATTAACCACACTTTACATACCAAGCAAATTTAAATAGTAAATACAGCATTTCTGGCTTTTCAGTCCCATATACTGCCACTGAGCTGCGAAGATCTCCTTTAAGCTATTTCTTCAGCAGAGTTTCAAAAGAAGTGCATACATTTACAGTACTGTGTAAACATCTTGAGCCAACTGTCATTTCTTTATATTTTGCTTCTAAGAAGCCAGACTTTTTTCTAATTTTGGTGAAAGTGGTCTCGAGCACCAGGTCTTCTGATGGTATTTCAAAGTTTTTATTTGGACACTGACTGTATTTTCTCAATTTCAGTCTAGTCCTAGTCAGTCTAGTCCTTGACCCTTTCCAAAGAATTCTGTTTTGTTTTGTTTAAGCCACTTAAAACTGCACTATGAATAATTTATAGGCATACAAAAGGTAGCTAACTAAAAAATGAACGTGTTCAGTCCACAACAACTTTTTAATTCAGGCTTATCTCCTGAATTAAAAAGATTTGACCAAACTGGAAAAGTGGAGGGAAAAATAAAACTGGCAGAACTAACTAACTGGGCTCTATCCACAGTTCACCAAGCCCTCATCAGGAATGGTCTCAATAGATGCCTGTCAAAAAGTAGTTGGTAAGGAAAAAAACAGGAAAAAGAGGATGAGGTATGCCAAATAACACAAGAACTGGACTGAAAATCAGTGTAATGATCAGTATGTGCAGGGAGGGTCAGAAGAGAGGTGCAACAGTGAGTGTCCATTACCTTCTGTAAAACACAATGAAGGCTAATGGAGGCTTTTGAACTGGGGTGTTAGGGATCTTGTCAAAATTGACGAAATTATGAAAAATACCTATCAGATTTTGAATCACCATGTAACACCATCTGGAAAGCATCTGATTGGCAATGGCTTTATGACAGTGATCTCAAACATACTGCCAGTACAGTAAAACACATCTGGATAGAAAAACACACACATATGAACACAGAACAGAACACTATCAATTATGGACTGACCTCCCTAGAGCCCAGACCTCCACATTATTGAAGCAGTATGGCACCATCTTGACAGAAAACAGAACAAAAGGCAGCCAACATCCCCAAAAAAAACTTTGATTTTTTTTTTAAAGTACCCTTAAGAACTATTCCTGAACACTACTGAAAGAAGATATAAGAAAGCTAGCCTAAGACAGTTCAGGCTGCGTTGCAGCAAAAGGTTAATAATAATGGCTCAAGATATTTGCACAGAACTTTTTGCACAAAGCTCAGCAATGTACCTGTCATTCCTTGTATGTATGATGTATGATGTATGATAAGCTTTGTATAGTTGTGAAACATTATGTAGATCTTAGATCTTACAGTTACACGTTATATAGTCAACAACTTGGCAAAAGTCCATTGAATCGCAATGATATGTACTTGGTTATGAAAGCTTACAAAATTTATGCAGAGAATGTTGTATGGACCTAAATCCATTACCTTTTTTCCCCAGGTATATCTTTCTGTGGCCCAGCTGTTACTGCATATATTTAGCCTTAATTGAGCACAGCCATTAAGAGCCAGTAAATTTCAGAGTGGCAGGTAGATAACTATCCTATTTCTAGCACCCCTGCAAATCTCTGCTTGTGTCATTAATATATCATATTTCACACCTACATAATTCAGAACAACACAACCACTTTTTGACAAGTTGCAGGTCTAAGGTGGGTTTTAAAGCTTAGATATACAGAAGGATTCATCTTGCATCCATGCAGAAATGTTTGAATGGTGTATTCACTACAAGCACAGACCTTAACTTGAGGAATGGATTCAGTGTCTATGTGTGTGTGAGAGGGTGTGTGTATGTGGTAGCGTGCCAGCCAGATGGCCTGCGGCCTAGCTGGAGCTGTGGCTGGCTCTGAGCTGAGCTGAGATGAGATGAGCAGAGGATAAGCTTGGACTGGCCATGGGCTATGATTGTCCTTCACTCTGCAGGAATCCATTAAGGTTTCAGGGTCTCTTTAGCCAGCGCACACAGACACACACAATAACACACATGGGCATTTAGTCTTGTCTGTCAGACTCATAATAGTTGAATGAAGTGACTTTCTCTGCAGCAGCCATATGTATAGGTGGATGTAATCCCTCACAGTGAGACTATGACTTATCTCCTGTGGTGTATAAAACTGCATAAACATCGACCATGCTAAAGAAATGCTACGATTTGTTACATGTACTGATAATGGGCCAATTCAGTAATTATACAAGCTGATTTTCATGGATGTGGCAGAGTGGAAGTGACAGAGGTCATGCACACACAGCCACACAGCCACACAGCCAGAGCCCTGGTGTCACTTCAGGGCAGCTGGTGTGAAGGGCTGAAGCGGTTGGCTTCAAATAGAAGCTCCATACAAATTAAGAGCAACAGAGAGAACTGATTGGATTTGACTCATTATCCTCACACAGTAATTAAAGCCTGAGGGTGGATAGATGCTTGAACCATCAGACAAGAACATAATTTTGCACAAGTCAATCTAGACTTTCCATGCTCATATGCTCTCTACTGCTGTTAGTCTTTAAATCTATTCTTAATCTTATGTCTGGAGCTGCAGTGCACATAACAACTTTGCACACAAATCCCATATAACTGATAGGGAGCGATAAGAAAACCTTCAAGCAGAGCCATGCCTAACAGTTGAGAAAAGTTAAGAGAAAATGTTTGGTCTGTTATGTCAGTACTGACTAAAACGGGTGGCATTCAAAATGATTTTACATTTTCTTTATGAAGAGACAAAGATTTGTCTTCATCATCAGCGATGTGCTTTCAAACATAAAAGCATCTTGATTTCAACACCTCAGACAGTTTGACCTTGGGCTGTGTTATCACTGAGGCTCTCATAAAAACTATAGTGTCTTTCTCTGTGAACGTTTGGCCTTGGAGCAAGTTTGTGACTGAGTCACAACAGGAGATTATACTTGTGGAGCTCTGTGGCATCGTGGTGTGTGCTTTTGGAAAAGTGTTTTTTTGGTTTTTGGGGGAGGGGTGATGATATGATCAGCCCCTTTAGCCTCTCTGTCTCCTAATACTATTCATTAGCATAGCACTGAAGCATAGAACTGGGAAACATTTTGTCCAGTAGTGGAGAGCTTTCTTGTTATATCACAGTGCTTAAAATTAAATTTATGTTACGCCCTTGAAGCTAATCGGTCATTTTCCCATTTTTTCCCACATACACCAGTGGTGTTATTAAAACACCTCTGTCTAAATATACCCTCAGCATCAGAGCTAACGTGAAGAGCTAACTCCCTCATAAGTTTTTGGTTAGTTCTTTAGTAAAGCTGGCGAGGAAGAACAAGTAATTTTACAGTCATTGGACAGAACTGAGAGGTCTCAGTGATGGGGATCCCTCTCCAGCTGAGAATCATCCCAACCAATTTCTAGAGCTCCTTATCAGCTTAGTGCTGCATCTTAGCGACTCACTTAGCACTGCGAGTTAGCGTAATGACTCACTGGAGCGTGGCCTGTCACCACAGACAGGCTGAGGCGATGTGGCCAGAACTGTCACATTCAGGCAGCCTTCAAGCTGAGGAGTTGTGACAAAGTGACATGCTGAGACAAACCTAAAGGCCTAACATGAGGGTGCGAGGGGTGGGGGCAGCCTTAGCTTGTGGGACAGTGCGTGTGCATGTGTGTGTGTGTCTGTGTCAATTTGGATGGGAGGGAGAAATGCTGGCCTCAAAGCTAGGATGCTATCTCATCTCTGACTCCTCCGCCTGTCTGCTGCAGGCAAAGGAGACAGAGGAGATGAGATGAGGAGTGACTGTATAGGGAGTCACCAGTCTTGCTATAAGGTCAGAACACAAAGCAGTGCCAAAATGACACACATCCACTGTGATGGAGCTGAGTCGCACTAACACACAGGAGGAAGAAATGGAATGGCACAGCAAATGAGACAGGGTAACAATGGAAAAAGATAGAAACCTTCAAACAAAGTGCTGGCAGCAGATGAGCATAACGACTATTCTTTGTAGAGGCACAAGGTCAGTGACATAAAAGAAATGAGGCAGACAGATTCGTGGGAGAGGAGACCTCCTATTGTTTGGATCTGCTCAATAAGACAGCTTCTCTCCTCAGCAGCCCCGTCCTCTAACAGAACTGAATTACAACATAGCCCATAACATTACATCATTCATAAGAGAATTAAATGTGCCCCTGTTGGAAACGGGATACTTACACTCTCACACAACACATACTCAGGCATTTGCAATTACGGACAAGCACATACACACAAACTCTCGCAGGCAAATGCACACAAGCTCTACTCATCATCCATCCTCAACCTCAAGAACTCTCTCTCGCTCTATGCGTTGACAAACTTTGCTGTGGGGGGAACTAGCGGGCATTGCATAGATATTAAGACGGGTGGTTAAAAAAACCGCTGAGACACTGAACAACATACACACAAACTTGAGGAGGGAGGCGAGACAGGACGTGCTCATACTGTCAAACCTCTTCATTGCTAGCCCTGGCGCCTAATTATGCAATAAAAGTGCCTCAACACGGGGTATCGGCATAGCCCAAAATAAAAATCAGCCTGCCTAAAAAGTAGGAGATTCACCGGGTGTAAAATATCCTCCATCTCCCCGGGGAAGGGAGCAGTGCTACAGGCCCAGCACAGCTCTATTCTGTTCTCTGTTTCCAGCACATATCAGAGAAGGCAGGCCAGCAGACAGTGAGTCAGACCTAGATTCATATAAACACTGTGCTGGAGTAAAACTGCAGGTGCTGCAGGGAAACAGCCACAGGGATGAGGGGGGGGGGGGGGGGGGAGGACGAGGAAGTAAA
>VUQR01006767.1:1287-12268 GCA_015108515.1 Hemichromis elongatus | reverse complement strand
CGGTTGTTGCTGTTCACCACACACACACACACACACACACACACACACACACACACACACTCATATTCACACCCTCATACACATTTATACACACAGTCACATCTGAGTGGACCAGTGGAGAAGCATTTCCTGGATCGCCTGCAGCAAGTGAGATAGCCGTTCACTGGAAAGATACATACTCACTGTGCAGACACATCACATACACAACAATGTTTTACACATGCACACACAGACAAATTGGACCATGGCGCTCTGTGCATAAAATAATCAGACGATCTAGCCATAGGGGAAAACGCTGGCATCAACTCTGTATGACATAAAGCCTGGGCTAACCTCTGTACAAGCTTAATGAATCACACATAAGTTTGCAGATATTTAAAGATTAGGAATAGGTTAACCAAAGGAACTGTTGTAATATAGTGTTTTATATTAAAGATGAATACTGTACAAATGATACATTAATCTCAACAACGGCCTGGAAAAAGCCGCATATCTTTTTTATAATGATTTAAAGGCCCGTCTATTCGACCTTGGAAATTAGCACCTTAAATGCTGTGATGCATTGCGCTGCAAAATTACTGTGTTGTTCACCCTGTAAAAATATATGCCCCCCCATAATGTAAGCGTTAAATAGAAAATGAAACATAAAAATAATAGTGAACATTTTCTATTCCATGAGTCTCGGTGACCAGCGAGACTTCAAATAGCTTTGTTTTATTCACATCATCATCATTTACACAGATAACAGAAAACAGGAAGAAAGGAAGATGCTCAGACAAGGACTTTATTTGTGGCTTTTCAGCCTTTATTAACAATGAGGACACATATTTTATTCCAGCACCTAATAAATATGGGGGTAACTCCAGGACTCATTCATTGGCTTAGAGATTTTCTAGCTGATCGTCCGCAGAAAGTCCATATTCATCATGTTTATCTGGTGAAACCATTGCTGATATGGGAACCAATCTTGGGTATGTTTTATCACCACTTTTGTAATTTTTTAAAAATAAAAATGACAGAGCTACAGGACAGAGTTTGGTCAGGAGCCTGACTTGAACCGTTGTAACCTGAATGTGGCAAACTGGAACAACCTCGACGGGATTTTCAGAAGAATCATTAGTCATCAACAAACCTCATTAGATAAGCTGCCATTTGAGGAAAGCCCAGCCTGTTGTTGCTGACCTACAACAGCCTCTTTGTTCTGATTTTAAACTAATGCCCTCAGAACATCATTATAGGATGCCTCCACTAAAAAGGTGCATGAGCGATCATTTGTGCCAAATGCAATTAGTATACTGAATAATAAGACGAGGCAGTGCACACAGTGAGACGAACCTCAGCAGATGAGTTGACTATGAAAATTTCCAATAATTGGATGCTGATCAGTCTGCTGATTAATTATTTAATGTCAGAAGAGAGAAAAGTGGAAGGTTAACGCCCAAACATTAGCCTCTCCTATTTAGTGCCACTTGTATCTTAGGCTCTCGTTACTGTACAGAGGAGTATCTCTGCAGTATGTGATACACTATGCTATCTCAGACTTTGGTCAAAAAGTCTAAGATATTTAAAAGATTGAATTCATTCTCCCAAAAAGTAAAGCGTTAAACCCTTAGCTAACTGTCTGGGGCTTCCTGTACTGCTGATTTGTTGCTAGGCCGCCTGTTTAGACTTCTAGTAAGATCTTATCTGATCTTCCTGCCTTGATTAAGCTGATTCAGTTTCACTTAATTTGCACCCGAGGGTATAAAACTATAGCGTGGAAAAGAACAACGCTGCTTCCTCGAGAACATCTTGTAGATGTGGGAGGTGTAGACGAAGGGTTCAGTTCTGGTTTGTGCTTGGACTCGGTAATTGCCCACTGCTTTACAACAGTGTAAAACCGAGTGACTGAGATGGCAATGTGTGGCAGTATTCAGTAATTAAACATATATATTATTTTGTAAGAAAATTCTTTGCTTGCTTTATTTGTCTTAAGCTTCAGTGAGATTTCCCCATTGGATGATTTAGCTCGGTGTCATTTCTTCTCCAAGTAGTTGGTGGAAATTTGTGCACCTTGCAGTTTCTTTGTGGATAGCTTATTATAATCACGACCTGCCTGCGACTGGCCTGTCTGCTTCGAAACACACAGCTGTGATTTATCACTGGTTCTGTCAAAATTGCATGAAAAAAACAAACAGAGCTGTCAGCTTCACTGCAAGACAGCGTGGTATGTCTGCATGTGACTATTAAGAAATGTGTCTCCCAAAGCAGGATGTGCCTAAAATAATAACACATTCTACATCGCAGTTTTTTTTTTCACAGAGAACAAAAAATATGGTGTTAAAAGAAGGACACGGTGAGCATTAACGAGGAGATCGCACTCGTCATAAAGTGCTTTATATAAAATAAAAACATTTTGCAAGGCAGCAATTAAAAAGTAGAACAGAAACGGCAAGTCTTAAAAAGTGACTGATTTTTCCTGCCAGGTCCTTCTACAGCTGAGAGTCATTGTGACGTGTGGACAAATGTATTTTTGCTCAAGAGAAGTCGTGAAATTGTTTGATTTTTAAACCGTGGAAAATCTCAATGGACAAAAAAGTTTAAATGCAAGAACAAAACGCAGTTTGCTCATATCCTCGACGTAATCGGGCGTAATTAATGTCTACGATGTGAAAATTCATTTATGATTTCGCTGTGACTTTCAGACTTCATAATTACTGGTCTTGTGTTTTTCTAACACCTCAGATGAATCTTGGCAGTAACACAGGGAGTCATTTAATCTAGATGAGTTTCATTTCCACTCTGAAATGATTTTACAGTTGAGCTCAATTTTCCAAAAATGAGGACCAAAGGATTGGAGGCAGGGGCTTTATCTGCTGGAAAGTAAAACAAATAGACACACACACACATATATATGTGTGTTTGTGTGTTATTTTCCTGGACAATCAGAAACAAAGCCAAAAAGATCTGATAAAAACTTCCAGAAAGCTGAGACAGAACCCTGCTTTTGCGCCCTCGGAGTGACTGCTGGGGCCGCGGCCACGCAAGGGGAACGTCTGTCAGGGAGATAAGAGCTGAGGAGAAGGCCTTCAGGCTATGGCTTATCACACACATACCTGGAGGGAATACACAAACACACACATACACATAGGACAGGGGTGAGAAGTCTTTCACACAGAGAGATTTGAGTTGGGGGGGAGGTTTATATCTCACCTCTGTATCACTGGGTGCCCGGCAGCTGTAACTTTAGTCTGTTTCTCTGTCTCATAGCAGGATGACCTTCCAGACAACAGATTACCACCACCAGTGTGGGGGCTCCGAGAAAAAGAGAAACTGTGAATTTCCACTGCTACATATTTGTTGTCTGTGACTAGAGCTCTTAGTGTGACTGACCCACGGCGATCAGTGGAAAAGGTTACTGTGAAGTTTGTAATAATTGAACACTGGTGTAAAGCCATCGTATCTCCTGTTGGTAGAGTTTTGGTGATCAATGGCAGATTTTGTAGAACCACAGTGACCTTAGGACTCAAAGGATGCTATCCCATGAAACGTTGCCGTGATGTATTTTGTCATTTCAACTTTTTCAGAAAGATTATTGGAGTTGTGCATAAAGCATTATTTGAATGTTTCAATAAAAAATATGTTATAATGCAGTTATGCTCCATATGTTCCTTGGGGTCCAAGCTAGGTTCACTTTGACAACTTGACTGATGAACATTTTCTGACTCACTAGGTAGGGATGGGAATGGATCAGATTTTAGTGATTCCAGTTTCATCATCGATATCACTGATCAGTTTTATTCCTTATTGATTCACCTACCTATTCCTATTCTCACTGGCTTTGAGAGTCACCAACATCGCTAAGCAGCATATCAAAGGCATTAGACTGCTTTAAATTTCGATGTAAACTCACCAAAAGACTTTGTCTTATAATTACCAGTTACAACAATATAAACCTATAGGTTACAGTCCCAGGATATACACAAAAATGTATGTCCTAATGAGGACACGCATACAATCTTTAGTATTTAGGTTCGAACACAAAGGAAAAGATGAAAACCAGCACAAAGAGACTCAATACCGATCCCCACAGTAGAAAAACTGGTACAAACAGGCTGCACTCTGACTGCTCATCTGTTTGTTACCTGTTGAAGTTCAAGATCCGGCTGCTGGGCTGAAGCTCGGCATTTACTCAGCCTTGACATCGCTCTGGATATTTTGCTAGCTTAGCAATAGCATAGCATCTGTCCATAGTTCTGTTAGCAGAATCATGTGGTTGTTTCTGTTCTGGATGCAATGTGCACTTGACTCACATGCCCTCATACATATACACTGTAGGGTAGGCTGTGCTATTATTTTCACATTAACTGAATTCAACTGATTGTAGCGCAAGTGCAAGTAGATCGACAGGCAAACAGATTAACAATTTCATATGGGATATACTGGGGATACTGGGAACCAGTTCTCTATAAAAAACGTTTTTCGATTTCCATTAATGTGACTAATGTTCTAGTTAATGTTCAATGGTAACAAAAGTCATTGCCTATGAAATGCAGTAGCAGCTATTAAGTACAGTGAAATACGTTATTTGTCTTTTAGGTTTAGTGTGAGTTCTTCTGTACAACTAATACAGTTTGGCAATTTTTTTTTTATGAATTTACTAAGATCATGGAAATTAATTGAATTTATTTAGACTCAGTCATTGAGGACTAACCCTCATTTTCACTGATATTTTTCACTAAAATATTTTTCTTTGTTCATTAACTGGCCCCTGATCTGCTGCAATGCTTAAAAAACCCCTGGCAGAGCAGGTTTAGCATCCCTGAGTATTGTGAAGAGTAAAACTGAAACAGCAGCCTGTAGTAAATGCTGCATAACAGACTATACGTTCAGTTTTCACCTGAAATATAATCAGCTGGTTCCAAAGCAACTAATAACCTCTAACGTAGTGCAGCTATAAAACATTTCGTATTTTGAGCTCTATATAAGATGACGTCCACAAACAGAAACAGAAAAGGCGAAAATTGTGAGCAAGCACGTAAATCACAACACATAAGCGAGCAATTATCTGCTATGTCTCTTGCAGTTATCGAATATTATATAATATAGAGACTAATTACCCCCCCCCCAATACAATGCAGAGGCCGCTCTTGCTCAGCAGGATGTTTGTACAACTGTGTGGGAGTACACTTTCTCACATGCTGCAATTAAAATGTTTATTCTTATTCTTTAAAGGCAGTATGCTCTTTAAATGCAAAGGTTTGCATTAAACTTGCTCTGCTGCTTTGAAAAGTGGAGAATCAAGCATTAAAATCTCACGGCAGCGTAATAACGTAATGCATCTGGTATTAATTTAACATAATCTGCAGTGCATCGTGTAAGTATAGCGCAGTACCTTGTTCCTCTCTATGTAGTGCAAGACAACAGCATGAGAAGGGTAATAGACGTGTTTTTGGAGCAGGAGTCTTGGTAGAGACAGGAGGGCTTTTAACCAAAAGGTCAAAAGTTTAGTCCCCACATCAGCCTGTGAGCATGTGCCAGCATCTTCGTGGCCTTTCCGAGGTACTGCATCTCCTCTCCCTCAGTGTGTCTGTAGACACTGCTTAAGAAGTAAAATGTCAAACATATCCATGTAAACTTCAATGCTGAATTCCTGAATGAGAAAAATGTACATTACGAAACACTGTGCTCAGCAGAACGTCAGAAACGAAAACTCCAGTTTATTACATGGGCGATGTAGCAAAAAAAAGCATTTAAAAGAAGGTCTCCAGTCCAAAGAATGTCACCATTCAGTAAAACTATAATTAACAAAAGTGGGTAGAGGAATATTTATGAAAATTCTTGTTCTGTGTTGTAGGTACAAAAATGACACATAATTAGGATTTAGGCCTGTAATTAGCTTAAAATACTAACATAGAGCATAATGGCTGTAAATTTGGGAGAGTGGCTGTGTGCTACAGGAACAAATTAGCAGAATTAACAGAGGGATTAGGCCTTTGATTAAGTGAAAATGAACCAAAATAGGGTTCAAAAGGTGAAAACACAGAAACGGAGAGGGTGCTGGTGCCACAGAATTAAAAGTGTTGTTATTCCGAGTCTCGCTGCTAGATTATTTTCCGGGAAGCAAGCCAAGAAATGTTGCATTCTTAGCTGTCTGCGGTCCCCCTTTTTTGTCCTTCAAGGCTGTTGCAGCTCCAGTGACAAAGAATTAAACTGAGATGCCACA
Organism: Hemichromis elongatus; assembly: GCA_015108515.1. NCBI lineage: Eukaryota > Metazoa > Chordata > Actinopteri > Cichliformes > Cichlidae > Hemichromis > Hemichromis elongatus. The sequence goes on along the minus strand of VUQR01006767.1, from coordinate 6,063 downwards.
AGATTTCAAGAACGGAGGTTTTGGGTTTGTGTTTTTTGTGTTTTTTTGTTGTTTTTTTTCCACAGACACAGCAGCATCACTTCTTTCAGGTGGTGTTTGTGTTTTGTTTCCTGGAACAGGCAGGAGTCAGACGAAAGCCACCACCAGCTGAGATTAAGCAAGCGTCGAGTTGTGAAGAAGGAAAGCTGTTTAAAATTGTCTGAAAATTATTCTTCCATTTTCGTGCTCCTGTCATGTCATTTTTTTAACATTCGCTGCAGACGAAAAAAAAAAAAGCTTTCCCGGTGTGTTGTTTAAAAGTTGTTTTTTATTCCGTCTTTTTTAATCTATTTAATTGATATTGCATGACCCTGATGGACAGATTCGAAGCGTGTGAAATGTCGATGAGACTTTCTCGGGATTACAGTATTTCATTCTTAGCTTTGAAGTGACCAGTGTGCGGACTTGGCTAGCTGAAATTTTAATGTTGTTCTTTAAAGCAGCCACTTATGGTTAAATTCCAGTCGAGAAATCTTCTCAGTCTGATTCGCGGTTTAATTGAATTCCCATCAGCCAATCTCCATCTCGACTTTGAAATAGATCCATCTGATCGAAACGGGTACATTATTTATACGCATCAGAGCTGGAAGAGAAGCCGAGGGGCCGAATGGGTTGAGTGTTGTGTGGTATGTGGTCTAAATATTTTAAAAAGAGGTATTCGTTTTTTTACCTGAATATTTCACGCTTGGGGCCCGCGTGGGTTGATGCAGTCAAGACTTTCCTTTTTACTACACCAGTCAAAAGAGAAGGGTGAGCTCATTGAGAGAGCCGAGCCAAGCCGAGGCACTGCTGGTTTCAATCAGGGAGAGGCAGCATGTGGGTGACCCTTGAATGCACAAACGAGCAGACGCTTACACATGCTCACGATGTACTGTATCCACCTCCCCTGGGCTTTTATCCCATTTCTTCGTGTCTCGCTTTTCAGTATTTGTGGGTTTCTGAATCTCGCGTCCAAATCCAAACTTCTTCAGCTGTCTGGCTCCAGGCAAAATTACATGTAATAGTTGACTAAATGCATTTTAAATAATGTATACAGCGCATTACGAATGTCCCTCTATAGTCTGTGTGCTGTGTGTATATACCGCTGTGGTTTTATGTGGGACAAATCACCATCCTGCAATTTAAATGCACAAGCCCACAGTGCACTTATGTTTCATATCTGCTTCAGCACACACATTTATTTTGTTATATGCACATTTGCTATTGCACAGGCTCATTCTTCACTGGACTCACAGGGTCAGATGTTACCTGCAACTGAAGCTTGGTGAGGGAGCAGTTCATGATTACCTCTGTGCTTCTGCGGCTGTTTTCTATTTCAATGTTAAAGACCCTGGCCCGCAACGCAGCCACTCTCTTAGCTTTTTTATTTATTTTTTTATTTTTATTTTTTAATGCAGTTCATTCCTGCACATAGGTGCCGATACACAAATACACGCACATGCACAGACACTTACGTAAGCAGATATGGCGCGCGCACACAGACACACTCATGAACTCCATCGAGACAAACACAGGCTTGCACAGACACACAAATACTCACAGAACATCCAATTTGTGTTGTGAGCTTAGTCACTTTTCTCATTTCTCTCAGTGTTGCAACTGTGGGCTATTCCCTTCTGGCATGACGCATCCAAAATGCTCAATAAAACGCCCCTCTCGCTCTCTGCGTGTGTGTGTGTGTTTATTTTTGCGTGTTTGTAATAATGAGCCAGACAGACTGGGCAGTGTCTAATCCTGCAGACCAGCTCACTGTCTTTCAATTAGCTAGCAGGGCTTGTTCAAGGCCAGGCTGGGTCAGACGGCTATCACAAACTGCAGCTAATCCACTATAAACTGATCAATGCAGAGAGAGGGAGAAGGAGTGGGAGGTTAACAGGGAGCGAGAGAAGGAGGGGGTGTAAGGTTAGATGTTTGAGGGAGGACGATTTGCATATAGACCTCTAGGCAGGTAAATGAAGGCAGGAAAGAGGAAATGAAGGTAAAATTGACCAGAGAAAGTGAAGAGGGCAGGAGAGGATTGAAAAAGTTACATGTAAGTGCTGCATATTTACAGCGGTTTTCGCTCAATAGTTAAATGGTCATCAGACCAGAACTTAGGACTCGAAATTTAAAATTGAGCCTTCGTCTTCTTGCATAGCGTGCTACCTGTCTGCCTGAACAATAGTAACAAAATAATAGCCACAAAAATAGCAGCCATAGTGGGTGAGATTCACAATGGAGTTGTGACTCGTTAGCCCAGCTGCACCTTTATCTTACAGGAATACAAGGGCACTGTGGCATTTTAACAGTTATATTTCTTAAAGCATTGAACATGCATGAATATTGATCTCATAACGACATACGCCATAGTTATTAATCACATCTGCAGCGGAGGGTGATATTGCTGTCTTGATGTGTGCATTTAAGTTTTGTGCCACTCATCATATTCATGGACAGAGAGAGCTGAATCTATCTTAACTGAGCAAAAGTATGCAAGCACACACTCATTTCCTTTCCTCTCATTCACCTTTGCTATTTCTTTCTGCTCTCTTGGGCCCCTTTAAACCCCCCCTACTCCTCCCTCACTCACCCTTGTCTTTCTCTCTCCTCTCTTCCGCGGTCCAGATTTGCTTCGAAATGAGTCACCCAACCACAAATCGCCCCATTTAAGAGGGAGGGAGCAGTGGAGGAGTGGTGGGTGACTTGGAGAGGGAGATGAATTGAGTGAGAGTGGGTGAGAGGGATTGTGCGAGAGAGAGAGAGGGGGAAGAGGGAGGCTGATGGCTGTTTTTCACTCAGCTGGTTTTGTTGATCAGTATCAGCAGCCAAGGTCTGGATGCAATCAGCTCCCTGCATTCAGCCAAGCAGAATGAGGCTAAAAATATATGTGACAGTGCACAACGCTGGCACTCGCGCACGCACGGATACAGTATCCAAATGGCATACGCACAGAGTGGCAGCAACGCAAGTTCAATACATAACGCAGCACATGCAGAGTGTAGAAGTAAGAGGACTTACCAGGGTTTTGGATTATGACACACGAGTCTGCCGGTGCTCGTGTGTGTGTGTGTGTGCATGCGTCCGTGTCTATTAGCCAGACTGTGCGATGAATTAATGAAGCTACAGACATGTAGGTGTGAGACATCACACTAATTATGCCAGCAGTGCTGTAGCCTCGCCATCAATAATGTTCATTAAACTACTGAACCCACTCATGTTGACAGCTCTGGGTACGAGTGTGTGGAGAGCGAGTGTGTATGTACTGTACGCGTGTGACTGAAAACGACTTACACACACAAGCAGTGAGTAAGCACCACACTCGGATGATGGATCACTGCAGATTTGCATTAAACGCTTCTTTATGTGGACACGGCTGGCAGACAAAGGCTTTATTTTTTTTTATCATCTCTTCATGTCCCAAGTTTTCGGCGGACTCCATAAACAATAAAAAAAAAGCAGCTAAAACATCCCACTCATAGCTTTGTTTCATTTACATAATATGCAGAATTTTAAAAGTCGGAGGGGTGACGCGATTCTTGACAAATAAACGCATTCACACCACTCCACGGATGGAGCATTGAACTAGAACCGCAGCCTTTTCATTTTGCTTCCTTGCTTTTTTTTGTATGCTTTTGGCAAATAAGTGGAAACGATGTCATTAAAGCTCCAACCAAAAAACCCTGAAAATCAGACTCACTGCCATGCTGCAAGACCATGTGGTTCAGTTTGTTAAAAGCATGTTCCAACTGCAGCACTTCATCCAACATTCCAGGGTTGTAGTACATTTATTTTGAAAGCTAATAGCAAGCAGTTTCTCATCTCTGTAAAGCTGAGTGTTAACAAATTGAACCCCTGGGAAGCTGCAGCCCTGACCGATACTCAGTTGTTGCTTCATGTGTCTTCTCAGTGAGGGCTAAAAACACAAATGTTAGAGGCGGTGAAATCTCTCCTCTTTTTTTCCCCCCCAGCAATTCTCTAACACAACAGCATGTGAACTACCTAGACGTGTCCAGTAAATGAGCTTGTTGAGAGTGTTGTGACTTTTATTTACAAGCTGTGGTTTTCTTGTAATCAAGGAGCAAGAAAATAAATGAACAGTATAAAAAAAAAAATGTAACAAAGCAAAACGGCTTGTAGTAAAGAAAACAAACCGGAGGTGTGATCACATCCTTAGGCAGAATTCAGGAATCAAACTGCCTGTCTTTATATTACAGGGTTGTCTCTGTAATCACAGACCACCCTGTCAGCCCAGTGGGTAGTAAGTGCTCATTTTGCAAGCAGCAATCTGGGTTTGATTAAATCAGACTTACGAAATGCACACACAATTTCACTGCAGTCTTTTACCTATAATAAGATTTAAAAGCTAATTGTAGAGACGGTTACAGTGAACATGACATCTTACAAGACATCCAGTGATCTGGAGGCTCTTGACACCTCTAAGGTCAAAGCACTCATCATACGGGAGACATATATTTCCAAGGCATACCTAATTATCTACTGCTCGAGGATGTCACACAACCCCGTATAATCATGCAAGAGAAGGTAGGAAATGTTAAGATGTGCTGCCTGGGAAGACATTTCCATTACATCTGAGGATGTGTGTGTGTGTGTGTGTGTGTGTGTGTGTGGAGGGGGGGGGGGGGGGGGGGGGGGGGGGGGGGGGGGGTGGGGGGGGGGAGAATGATGCTCTTCAATGAGCTCCTGTCCTTCCACTGTGCATGCTTGTCTTATTCAAATGAAGTAACTTGATTTGATATC
>VUQR01006766.1:1558-15685 GCA_015108515.1 Hemichromis elongatus | reverse complement strand
TATACACTCGCCCCCCCCCCCCCCCCCCCCGCGCACACACACACACACACACACACACACACACACACACACACACACACACACACACACACACACACACACACACACACACACCTCCCTGGTGCCCTTAATTGACCCAAGTGCCACTGCAGAAGAATAGAAGCAGAACAGAATAGATGTGAGTAAAACTGAATAGAATTTGCTGACAGAAAACTGTTCACACACCTCTTATTCTTATTTATAACTCCTTTGACATTTAATTTGGTTATATTTAGAGATGTGTACAGGCCCCGTACACTATTGTTCTACATTGGCACACATTTGATCCACATTTGAATATGGGTCACACTATTATATTATGGCTAAAGGAAAATCCTGAACTCTTGACCCCTATAGTGAGGTTTGCTGTAACTTCTCTTTTTTTCTTCTCCTCAGGTAATACACACATATGTCTCATTTAGAAAAAACAAACAAACAAACAAACAAAATCTACCTATCAGTGATCCATTCAGAAACAGAGCCACTCCAATCAGAGTTCCTATACAGAGAGCCAGGATGAATGGTCTCCTCCTGCCCCATCGCAGAGTGCAGCGGTCACTGGCTGAGCCGATCAGAGGAGTGAACAAGAGGCCAAGGACTGGACTGAGGAACCACGTCAGACTGTAGTACTGCTCTGGAAGACCTGCGCAGCACAGACACACAGACAGATGATATGTAAGCAGAGATACAGACAGTGAGAGTTAACGCTAAGCAGTGAGCAACAGCGATGTGACAGTGCTTCCACCAGGGGGCGCAAGCTGCATTCGAACTGTTCGGTTGAGAGTCATAATTTTGGATTAGTTTAAATATTAACAATTTAAAATTAAATATTAAATACTTTTTTAAATTTTTAATATTGCAATTAGGCTCCTAATTGCACACTAAAATTAGCCACAAGTGGCATAAACTGTAACACTAATATTAAACATAATATAACTTTATTTATATGATTAGAAACCCATAACGAGACTGTTCAGCATCATTGCATAAAGACATCCTTGGCTTACAATCATTTATAGATTAAAATGAAATATAATCTCATGCGTCCAACAGCAGAAATGAATCTTTAAAAAAAAAACAACCATCAGAAAGTGCCAGCCTGCTGCTTAATGCTGCTCAGCATCGTCATGATTAGCATAATAATATCCTGCTTATCTGTTATTAATTAACACATATAATATTGCAATCGGGTAATAAGATTTTCAGTGACTTACAATGTGACAGCAGGTCACATAGTGAGTCAAAGGTGAAGTGCGCTGCTAAATAAATTGGTTGTTTGTGCTGTTACCAAAGAGCTTTTTAACACCTTCTGTTAAAGCCTACATGAAGATAAAGAGGAGAAAGCCACAGCAACCGTGCCCGATGGCAGGATTTATCTCAGGTCTGCTGAGCTTCTGTGTGTTAACGTTCCCCCTGGATTATCACACAAAGGAATTTGACATAGACTCCGGTGCTCTTCTCAATGCAGAGAAAATGAGCGAAAATTGAGTGTGGAGGCTCAGTGATCAGGTTAGTCAGGCTTTTGTCAGTAATCAACACAAAAGAAACTGCCCTGACAGTGAGTCGTCTGTGTGAAACAATTCAATTACGAGCTCTCAAATAAAGGAAGGAAATCTCTTTTTTGTTGCTTCTTCTGAAAACACAAAAGCACTTACGTATTTCTTATTAACCACTGCTTAAATAAACTCATAAACCTGAAAGCACAAATTCAAAAAAGTATTAATTCTGAATAAACAGGAGGGAAAAAGACAGGAAAACTTCTTTTTTTTTCTATTCAACATCCATTTCCTGAATTAAATGGATTGCGTTCAACATAACCCTGTTATGTGAACGTGACCTTGTTACTGAGCACATGCAATTATCTTTATGCTTTGACTTTCCAGCATCGGAAACCAGGTGAGGATTTCAAACACATCCGATGAATGATGGGGCCCCAAATTAGGATGGGCCAGTGGAAATAACTAAACAGACACTCAGGATGTGGCAAATTAATGGAAACACACACATGCTTTTGATACCTCTCAATAATACAACTCAACACTGTTGACCCATCAAACACACCTGTCGCCAGCAAAAATAGCTCTTAACCCCTTTTAAACTTAAGTATGAACTTAATATTTTATAAAAACTACCATAAATTCACTGTTGACTATCATCATCAAAGATTAAAAATAGATTGAAACACATTATGAGATTAGCAGAGATCAGGTTACCGTATTCTTCTAAAAGCTCTCATACCAAATTAAAGAGAAACGACACTGTTCAGAAATGAACCACTTCCAGCTCGTTAACACAAATATCACATGTCAGCATCTCAGTGCATTTAAGTGTGCAGACATGATCAAAATGACCTGCTTCCAACCAAGATAACACACTAAAACATTCAAAGAGCCTCTCCAGTCACCAGATATCTATGCAATAGATGCACGTTTGGGATTTAGTGGAACACGAGAAGCATCAGTGTGATGCTCTCAAGTCAGTATGAACAGAAGTCTCTGAGGAATGTTTCCAGCACTTTGTTGAATCTGCCCTCAGGAAGATATTTAATATTTAAGGATAATCTGCCATCAGCCAGCTATCGGTATCCAGTGTTGGCTGTGTCCAAGCAAGCTGTTTACACCTGTATCTTATACAAACCGTGCAAGCAAGAAGAAAATCATCGGGACTTTAGAAAAGCTGTGAGTCAAACCCAGAGGCAACAACTTCTCACTTCTAAGACAAGCTGTTTGCTTAGTCTTTGCTTCTACAAACCTTCTGACTTCCCCCCACATGCTGCCTCTGCTGATTCAGCACTTCCTCCTCAAGGGCAGGTATCAAGTAGGATTTGTCAAGATACTTGGAAAGCCTTGAGTTTGACGTTTTGGAGCATGTTCTCAATCCACGGCATTTAGTGAAACCAGTCAGACTCACTGTTTAGCAAAACAGTGACACTAGACTGGGATCAGATGGAAAAGAAGAAAGCTATCTAAGTGACGTGATAGGATAAAAGGATCTAGCTGTAAACCAAAAAACTGGCATTTGTAGTATTTGGTTCTAAGTCTGTGTATTTATTGGAATAATTTAATCTTCCTAATTTGTTTCACTGATAAACATAAAGTAAAATCAAGTTTCCCTGAGTCATCACGCCCATTTAGCTATCAATGCATTAGTGAGATAATCACGGCCGACCTCGCCCATGGGACACGGACTTCACGGAAAGGCAGCCCTTTCAGCTAAGTGAAGTCAGCTGAATTGCAAATAATTAAATCACAACTTTATCATTGTCTCAGTGGCAAACTGTCGCTTGACGTGGCTCACTGAAAAATGAATGCCATTTGGCTGCAGCACAGAGACAACAAAGACACTGAAACACTGAACCACCGGCCCTGCTTAAAGACTGGGAAATTAGCTTTCAAACAAAGTGCAGATCCAGTCTTTAAAAAGCACCTCGCCTCTTTAATACCAAAACGGGAGGGTTGACCACTATTTACTGAACCACACAAATCTGAAGGCCAATTTGGGAAGAAGCCAACAGCAGTGTTATGGATATAAACAATAAAAAGTAGCACATTGCTATAACCATTTGTGGTTACAGCAATGCAGCTCCTGGTCCCAAATTTAGTAGTCACATTACAGTTATCACTTTTATTTTAAGTCACTATGGCCTAGTGCCAGTACTGCAGTTGGACCTTGTGTTTCACATTTTCTTTCTTGCTACTGTCCGGCTTTGAGGTACAGAAAAAAAGATCTTGTGTATGTTTTATATGCATATGTATGTGCGGGTACATGTAAATATTACACTGCAATGACTAATAAATAATGTAAGAAATCACTCACGTAACTAAACTTATGCATTACTTTCTTCATCATCATTCTTAATAAACTGCAATAAATAACTTGATATGGTTCAATTCTTCCAAGTGATCTGTCCTGTGAAATGAGAGCTGTAGCAGAAACACTTTGAGTGCTCAGCTATAGAAGTATCAGTAGCATCCCCCAAATAGGAATAATTTAAAAGATCATCTGCCTGTGTGTAGTGTGAAGAAGTTTCTAAAGTGGTTTCAGCAAAAAGCCAAAGTTTTATTTTAATTTAGTTAATTCTGCAATAATTCGCTTTAGTAAGAAGAGAGACAGCACAGATGTAGAACAGCTGATCAATACGAGCAAGATGCCACTGACAGTGAACTCCTCAGTGGGTGGACAGATGGAAGAAAGTTGGATTGAACAAGTGAGGTGATGGCTTCAAATCTAATTGAGAGAAGATTAAGACTTATCTGAACTTTTAAATTGACTTTTAAAATTTCTCAAGGAGTCCTCTTTTAAAGAGACAGACATCAATAACTGAGTGCCACAATATCGAATTATCAAGAGCTTATCTAAAAACTTCCCAGAAGTCCACAAAACAGACGGTAAACACCAAGGTCACCGTGCCAGGTGCGGGGTCAAGAATCTTTCACACAATCAGTCAGTCAAAGCAGACCAGACGACAAATCTAATCTGACTCATTTTTTTTTCTCCACATAACCAGTGTTGATGTCCAATGTTGATGTGTAGACATTTACTGGAAATTTGGAGGTTTGTGGGAGTGGAGTTGTTTGCTTGCAAAACCCTGTCATCATGTGAAAAACTGTCTGCTGCAATCATGGTCATTTTCATGTTTTCACTGCTGCTTTTTCTCATAGGAACACTGGGAGCTGCACAAGCAACAGTGAGAAAAGTGAGACAGTCTCACATCCCTTTGCTTTTGCTAGATTGCTGCAAAGGACAAAACAGAGACTGCAATTCACACGGAACAAATGCCGTCGCTTTTCACTGTGAAGAAGCAGGAGGCAGAGGCAACTTAAGGTTGAACAAGAATAACAAGTCAGTCCACATTTACATTTGGAAACTTTTCATAATGTTTTCATCAGCAGATCAAGTGAGCTCCAGGTGCCGAGACTTCATCCGCTATAGTGCTTAAACATGATCAACAACATTAGCACTCACTCACAGCGGAGGTGTCGTCGTGGACTCTGGATGAAAGCCGGTTAGCTTCGATCATACCGAAACTGATATCACTGTGACACATTTCTTTACTGTAACAGCTGTAAAGAAAGTGACTCACTTGAAGCAGAGTGCACTACATACTGCTGCTCAGGTTTTCTCAGCACGCTGCCAAAGAAAAACAACATTTTGGACTATGCAGATATAATTACTTATAGCCATAGGTCAGGCTCAAAAAAATGACTTATTATCTGTTACATCTAATGAAGGATATGAGCAAACAAAGGGGGGAAAAAGTGCAAACAAAGACCTAGCAGAGATCTTTCAACTGTTTGTTTTTTCCAGGTAGCAAACTCGAGAGCTGTTGTCTCTGATGGTGTGGAAATTGCAACTTTGTCCACAAAGTGTTTCTGCCACTTTGTATTTGTATGTTTTCCAGAGGAAGATATAAATTCATAGCTATAAGCACTTTTAAGTGGCAGGAATATTAAGCCTTTGACCTCACTTAGACTTTACAGTCCATCATCCTGTTGTCCCGTACAAATGTTCACCTCTCTCTTTCTTATGAACAGGCCATTAACTAGGCTTGACCCTTGTCACTGTGGTGACCAGGTCTTGGGAACTCTGTCGCCAGGGAGCCTCCATCACCTTTGCTTCCTGGCTCCTAATATGGCTGTGTCATTCACACAGTGCTTCCTGTTGTTTGGTGAGTTCAGACTGAGGAACAATTTGTTTCTTTAAGTTTGTTTCTCTCTTTTTTTTTAAAACCCTTTTCAAACTTTTGTTTCTCTCTCTCATAAACACATACAGCAACAAACCTAAGAATGAAACAAATAGCCAAGAAAATAACACATAACATACAAAAGCCACACACACAAGACCTGTTAAAGAGTCAAACAGTGGCACGGCAATAAAGCGGGAGACAAAGCAGCAGATAGGAATCGGTCTGTCGGTAGGTTTGTCAACATCAAAACAGGAAAGCTGTTTCTAATAAACAGTTCCCACACAAAACACCAGAAACACAGTCAACATGCAGGAAATACAGACATGTCTCAGCTCCCACACATAGACACAGACTTACGGTCTCACCTATGGAAATAACAATAATAATAATAATAATAATAATAATAATATTAAACGGAGGTCACACAGCTGAGTTCCCACACAGTTTTCGTACAGTAAGGGCAAATACACACTCACACAGGGAACAATACTGAGAGAATCAAGAAGCAGGAAGCATTTTAGAAAAGAGAGAACAAGAAACAAGTGCAGTAACAGACAAGGAAGGGAGGAAACGGAGAGAGAGAGGGAGTGTGAGAAAGGATTAGGATCAAAGCATTTGAAAACGGAGTTAGGATAAGGTAAGAGGAGGAGAGAGGGGAGGAAAGACGGAAGAATGAAGATAGAGGGAGAGAAAAAGTTCATATTCAGGCTGTCACACGGCTGTTATGCATCGCCAATTGATCGTGGGAAAGAGAAATGATCAGTCTCCTCCATCTATCATCAAAGAGGGTTTTTTTTCTTTTTTTAAGCTACACACATTTCCTGAATACACACACACACACACACACAGATATAGACACACACACACGTGCATGGGCTGAAAACTGAACTTAATGTTGTGACTGTTGGGAACACAAATCTCCCATTCATCATGGATTTCATGTGCGTTTCTCCACGTCGTCACTGCTCTGTAAAATGCATAACAAAACTCTGTAGTTTTAATTGTTTTCGAACCACTTTAATTGTGAATAAAGCAGCTTTGAACCACTACATCAAGATATGCCTCACTGTACTGTCAATCAAAAGGACAAAGAATCTGAGGTTGACCCAAAGTTCACCCTGAGTTTGTTCTATACCTGTAGATCTTTATTTAAGCAAACTACTTTCAATAAATTACGCTTACTGTGCTTTTTTTTCCTGCAAAGAAAGTCCTCAGATCACTTACAGCCTGCATGCCTTCCTCATATTTTCACAACAGTCCCCTCCTTGTTTTCTCTTTTACAGTTCATTTGAATTTGTTCCCTTTACTACATAAAGTTGAGCGAAAAACTGTTCCAAAAGTTGTAAAATCTATCAGATGCTTTCCGTTGCTATAAACGGGTTTCAAAGCAAGACACATTTAACTAATATAATTACGACAACAGTGAGTGACACCTCTCTTTAATTATCTGCAGAGCTGTCTAAACAAAATGACCAACCTAAATCAAGTTAATGCTAAAGTATAACAAGAAGTTTACATCAAAGGCGGTTTGGCGTATTAGCCAGCAGCTGGAATAATCATAACTCAAACATGTGATGCTCAGTTAATTACCACCGACAGCTGCCTGTTGTCTGTGTGTGACTGATAATTAAGCGTCCAAATAAATCATGTCTGTTTTCAGTCATTTTCTATTAGATCAGACACGTCAAACTAATTTTACAACATTGGGCGCGTCCAGTCCAATCTTTGATCTCGAGTGGGCCGGACCAATAAAAATTCCTCTTTCTGTCAGTGTAAAGAAGTTTAACTAAGCATTTAATAACACACATATTTTAATAAAAGAAAAAACAAGTGCAATTTCATCAACATATTGCGGTAATCCTACATGATAAATTAATGCTGCTTTAGGCTTAAATTCAAACTTAAACTCTAAGAAGTAAATGTGTGCAGTGGGCCAGATTGGAATCTTTGGCAGGCCTATTTTGGCCCTCGGAGCTCTGTTTGATCATCAAACAGTAACCTTTATCCGATAATATCACTATCAAATTTCTTCTAGATTGTAATGGAGAGACTACACAGGGATGGTTGCTACTGCTGCTCTCTGTCTAAATTGCCTGTGTCTAAGTTGTCAAATTGTCTCATAATAGTCTAATCCTCCAAAGTGTAGCTTATTTAAAAAAAAACATAAGCAGCCAAAGAAGTTGCTCTACAGATCTGTACTTCTTTTTTGCTCCTTGCTTAAAAATTTAGTCACATGAGTTAGACAGCAAAAGAGTTAGTTTCTACTTTTCCTCCAAAGTCCTTAGTCAGTTATAACTGGTCTCTGTGGGGCAGTCAAATGCCACTCCTCTGACTCAAATCTTCCAGATCAAAGACCCTAAGTCTGCCACATTTGAAAATGACACGGTTTGAAGAAGAAGAATTTTCCCTAAATTTGCTGATAAAATGATGCCTGTAGAGTGGAATATTACGTCCGCTCAAAGGAGAGGGAATTTTTTTTCTTCACAGCAAATAACAAACAAATCATTTGTTTGTTTATATATATATATATATATATATATATATATATATATATGAATGAATGAATAATGAACTAATAATAATCCTAATTGTTTAGCATGTTGAGCCAACATACTGGTACCTGTTCTCGCTCCTCCTCTCTCACACCATTAACTGTAAATGATCTAGCTCCACTGGAAAACAACAAACCTCCAAACTTAAAATCAAACAATCACTTTTTTTTCCTAAAAAATAAACAATCTTATTCTCTCTTAATTTAGCCCTTCACTTCTACTCTCACTCTCTCTTTCCGTTCCCATTCCTCCCGTTCTCCCACAAACCCCCCAAAACAATCCTTTCATATCCTGCACTGGCGTGAGAAAAGCACAAGAAAAATGACAAGGGTCCAGAAAAGAGGGAGAGAAATGGTGTGAAAAGTGAGAGTAGGGTAGAGGTCATGATGGGAGAAAGTGGGCAGGAAGGAAGGAGGGCGAGAGCGAGAGAACGAAAGACAAGAGAGCGCGAGGAGAGGAAAGGAGGAAGCAGGTGGTCTTAAATAAACAAAACATGCGAACTGAGTCAGGTGTAGCGCTCAAAGAGGAAGGAAGAAAGAAAGGGAAGAAATGTGGTTTGTAACAGATGGGACTGTGAGGGCAGAATTAAAATTTAGACTCTTATGGTCAATATTTCATTATTGATAAGTGTTTGGCAGCGGGTTTGATTTCAACAGGAGAGAAGAAGAATTCTTCTCGCAGCTCATTTAAAATATGCAAATATGTCGAATTAATATCTTTGAAGTCTGGGACTGAAATCTCCTGGTGCTAAATCAAAATTTCAGGGTATATCTGTGAGGAAAGCAAATCCTTTTTTTACCCTTTTAATTTATTCTGGAAGAGAGTGATTTGAACCCAGATTAAAACGAGTTATTATTGAAGTACAAACTGAGGTTACATTTTATGCGGTTATTTGCTGTTGGTGTTCATGCTTTTTTAGAACAAGTATTTTACAGGGACTACAAATGATGAACGTGCGACATAACCCAAACCACACTGCAGATATCTGAGAAACCTACTGATCCAAAAAAAACTGCTGAGATAACTGCAAAAAGAGGAAGGGGGAAAAAAGTACTGTATTGTGGCATCTGCTAAAAGCAAACTTGGCCAACAAGGTTCAAGGTGATTGAGGAGTGGATAGAAAGAAAAGGCTGAGACATCAGGAGAGAAAGGAATGAGTCACAGTGCTTCCCAGCAGCAAGAGATGGCGAGAGCATCAATCACACAACAGACTCACATAGTCACACTTAGTCTTATTGGACTTGTCCTCGGCCTTTGACATAGTGGACCATAATATTCTACTAATGAGGCTAAAACCTACAGTGGGCATTAGAGGAACAACCTTCCCATTGCTATTCGCGTGTCTGCCTCCATCCAAACATTAAAATCACGGCTAAAAACTCACCTATTTCATCTTGCGGTTATTCTTCCGGTTAGTTAATGTATGTATCCTAATTCCCACTCCTTTACTATCTTCATTTTACTTACTTACTTATATACAATTACCATGTTGTATATATCCCTTTACTTGATATCCAAGTGTTTCTATTGATGATTTGATGTTTGCTCCTTATTTAACTTTTATTCTTGCCTAATTAGTGCCAGTGGACCTACTAGCATATTTGATACATTGTTAATGGTCTTTTATTATTCATATTTATTCTGCTGTACTATTGTGCAGCGCTTTAGTGTACCCTTGGTCTTTAAGTGTGCTATATAAATAAATTTGTTGTTGTTAGTACCAAGGTGCACACACACACACACACATTGAAGAAAATGCAGATTCAAGTGGGCAAGCTCTACCACCAAGATTGTAATTAACAAAGTGCCTATTAGGGAGAAATACGGCAAACTGCTAACGCAATCAATGAAAGCAAGAAAGCAGAATAATAGTGAGGAAAAATCTCAAAGAAATGTCTACCTGAGTGTGTGTATCACTGATTTACAATCCCATTTTAGATAGAAAGATGGATTTTTACACTCCACACACAAACGCACGTACATACAAATCTGCTTTATACTGACCGGAAACTGCTTTAAGAGCCATTTATCCAGCTCATTTAACACAAAAAAGAGCAGATATTATCCTCCGCGTGAGCGAGAGTGCTTAAACGCAGGGCCAAAATCCACCACTAACTGTCCTCACTACGTAAAAGGTGGCATTAAAGATGCATGAAGCTGGCATGTATATGCACACACACGCAGCTGCTTCTAGTCAGCAGAATTATGTAACAGCACTGCAGTAAACTGGGAGCCTCCCACTGAGACGGAGAGAAAAAGGAGAGCGAGACAGATGGAGACATTTAAACCGAGCGTGAAGTTTGATGAGTAAAATCAGACTGACTGAGTGAATTTACTCCTTCAAGCTATCTGTCATTGGCATCCATAAATGGCCTCGTGTGATTGACAGCAGGGAGTCAGGTCTCTGGCTGGGGCTGACCTATAACACACAGGATGCTCCAGCTGGCAACATTTGCTGTCCTTTCACTACCAAAGAAGTGATCAATGAAGCGGATCAGCAGTAATCAGTCAGTAATGTTATGTAATGACGAGTACAGTAGGTCAGCCATGTGACGAGGAGGCATTTCAGTGTTTTCTTAATTCAAAACGTGACACATTAAAGCCTGAAATACAATCGTTCCCTTCGACACATAAGGAGCAATTTCAGTTTTCTGTGATGATGCAACAATCTGAAAAGATTTTATTGATCTACTTGGTGCTTTGGCCAGTCACCACTAATTGCATGGGACACACAACTCAGTAAAACCAAAATGCAAAGACAAATGAAATGCAGCATTAAAGAAAGCAGGGCTAGAAGCTGTTGCAAAAACTAATATTTCCACTCTGATTTTCTTATTACATATCTGGAAGTTAAAAGACGTCTGCAGTAAATATATGTGTGCAGCTGAGAGAAGCATGATTTTCCAGGCTGATTTATGTTTCCTAAAATGGTTCATTATTTTAAAGTTTTAAAAAATTAGCGGAGACAAGATGTTATGAGATTTTTTTGTAATTTAAATGTATTTAAACATTTTATCTTATTTTGTTTTATTTAATCGTCACATTGACTATAAGGTTTTCCATCATGTGAAACCTAATGGGTTCCATTTGGTTCAGGATTTTTTTTTTCCGAGTTAAAATTTGTAATGGTCACAAGTCAGACGGCTTCTTCCTTGTGACTATGCTGCAAAGTATTTTGCAATACCTAAGACTTTCTGTGGTAAAAGGCGACTCTCGCGAGTTCGTAAAAGTTTAAAATTGCACAGTAATATATGCACTGACCTCATGACTCATCCAGACACACATCTCTGTTGTATCACACAAAGATTCAAGACCTGGATGTCAAAATAATTAAAAAAAACAAAAAAAAACAACAACCAATGAATAACACGAGTGCTTTTTTCCAAAAATGATCCAGTTGTCAACATCTTTAAACATGTGGCATGTAATTTATGAATATTAACAGTTTAAAAGTTCAGTTAAAAGTTCAAAGAAGATTAAAATGATCCTTTTGGCGAAAACAGTCATCATACTTTGAAGTGCTTTGAAGTGCATTACCCCCACAAAAAGGAGGAAATTTAGCTTTCTAAGATGTGGTTTAAATTGTAAAAAAATAAATAATAATAAAATAAAATAGCCTGTCTTAACCCAACCCATCATCTATTTCTAAACCTAGCCAACATCGTAAGTACCAAAAGACAAAAAAATTTGTGGGATTTGAGCACAAGTTTCTTGACTGAGACCTGTGACTTTATCTGAGTAAACAACTCCACAGGACCAGTCTGTCAGTATTCATCCATCTTCCTCCCATTAATATACGGCCAAAGTCAGCGAGAGTCAGTGAGAGAGCAGATGTTTTTCAGCACACACACACACACACACACACACACACACACACACCCAACTGCCCTCAGGCCAGCCATTACTGGTGTGTTTTCTGGCTGTTGTTGGGCCTGTGTGCGTTTGTGTTTTGTGTTTCACTCTTTGTTTTATGGATTTCTAGTCACTATTACTGACTCCAGTCCAACTTGTTTTGTATAGTGTGAAGTAAGTATGGAGTAAAAAAAAAGGGGGGGGGGAATGGAAACAGTGGGCTCAGTGTTAAGGCTGCTGGATAAAGTCCATAAAACATTTTTATTATTATTGTAAAACAAATGTTTTTATAAAAAAAAAATTTATTTGATGGAAATCTCCTTCCTCCTTTTGAGATTTTTAAGGTTGTGGGTTTTTTGTTTCCAGTTTTCATGTGTGTTTTGATCAATTTGAGTAAAAAATTTTTTTTAAAAGACCAGTTTGAGCAGCTTCGTGTCATAGTAGCCTTGTGTTCATACCACTGCGGCGCTCTGAGGTTACGATGGACAAGCTGCAGTTCGCGATGAGGTTTGCATTTACATCTGGTTCATTTCCATATTGACGAACCTTATTAAACAAAACTGCTGTGAACTCAAAACCCAAACAAGCAAGCGCCATGTGGCAACTCTACCAGGCTCTTTGCAGTGTGAAAATAATTTACAGGCATTTCACAGAAATTTAATAACAAATAGGCATTTGATATTTCTCAGCATCATCTCTCCAACACAGATGTCCGCTACAATGAAGCATAGCTTTATGATTTTTTTTAATGAACAATGAAGTTACTTACAGGAGTAACTGGTTTAATGCAGCCGTCCCCAACCCCAGGGACCGGTACCGGTCCGTGAGTCGTTTGGTACCAGGCCACGAGAGTTGAGGCTCGGGTGTGAATTTTATGGTTTTCAGGGTTTTTATTGTTTTTTATCATTATTTTTGATTGTTTTTATCGTTAACTCAGTTTCCCTGGATCTTTTCCTGTGTGTTATGAATAAACTCTTTTTTTTTTGGTACTGGTTTTATTTTGTAAATAAATTTATGGCTGGTCCATAAAAATATTGTCAGACATAAACCGGTCCGTGGCGCAAAAAAGGTTGGGGACCGCTGGTTTAATATATTAAAGCATAAATGTATATTGATGTACTCTATTTATTTTAAAATCTAACAGCTGCTGGTCAAAGCTCTGCATTTAGCATACAAACAGATTATAGGCCTTTTACATTTTAACCTGGACCTGGCAGAGATTTTTATGCCAGATGACGGCTTGTTACCCTCCTGAGGCTGGGTTTATGTTTCCTCCTCCTCTTAATTTCAAACCAACAACCTTCTGTGTGTTTGAACTGTCTTTCTCTTAATTTGTATTTTTTTCCCATATGAGCTGTATGTTTCATCATCAGGTGCTATCTGTACACAAATTCCTCAGGTCACTGACTGACTATAATCATCTTAATAAAATGGAAATATTTTTTAAAAATAGCTTCCCCCAATGTTTCTTTGTCCCTCATCATCACCTGAGAGCTTTGCTATTTGCTTGTCTGTAGGGAGAGAGGGGTGGGAACAATGTGCTGACACACACACATTCAGTTCTGCATTCCTCGCATATCGTATATTGATAGCACACACATACCTGGCTTATCGCCTGCTGGGTAGAAAAATAGCACACCTATATGACCACACATAATATGTCTTTGACTAAAGAATTTGCTGACTCTGCATCTACCCTATGTCACGAATGAAAAAAACAAACAAATCCGTGAATGTAACCTGACAACAGTTTAACCCTCTCATCGACCCCGTAACGGTCCACACGCCACAGTCTGGGAACCGCTGGCATCTGTGGTTCACCACTGTGTAACGCTACTGACTTGCAAATAACTTTCATAAAAAGCCATTTAGTGTCTGTGTTAGTGATAACTTATTAAAATGAACAAAGTTACTGCTGTGATGAGTCCAAACGCTACAAATAGGAAGACTTCAAATAACTGCCCCCCCCCCCCCCCCCCCCCTTCCCCCTCTTCTTTC
>VUQR01006765.1:110381-123642 GCA_015108515.1 Hemichromis elongatus | reverse complement strand
AACAGAAGCCAAAAGTTTAAAAAAAAAAAAAAAAAGTACCAAAATACACCTGCTCAATTGCTCACTAATGCAAATATCTAATGAGTCAGTCAGGCAGCAGGAATTCAACTGCAGGTATGTAGACCTGGTTCCAACCAAGCACCAGAATGGGTAATTAAGATTTTTTTAAGTGACTTTGAAAGCGGCATGGTCGTTGGTACCAGAGTGGCTGCTCTGAGTATTTCAGAAACTGCTGATGTTCCTGTGCAAACATCTGTACAACAAAGAATGACAATGTATAAATAAAGTGACCAGTGAGTGTATTTCATGCAAATAAAGCCTCTTCAAACATTCCCGAAAAATGTAATTAAATCTGCAACTACACCTACATGGCAGTAGCAACAACCTTGTTAGTTTCCTAATTAGTAACAATATTGTGCAGATGCAGTCGCGTTTGTGTTTACCTGACAAATGTAGGTCAGGTACTTGCTCCTCTTTAGGCTCAGCCTTTAGTTTTCAGCTGTGCCTGAGGCTCTCTAGCTGCTAAATGCTCCACAACTAGTCACTGATCGTGTCTCTCCATTGTTTGCTAGTGATAGGTAGTGCTCAAGATAACTTGTAATAGTACAAATAAGGCTAATTACATAGCACGTGGTCTTGTCGGAATGTTCAAAGTTTTGAAAAAGCTGCAATTTAGAGCTGTATTTAAAAGACATAAACGCTGCTCTATCTTCTTGATCTGGAGTGTTGACATTCTTCTGTAGATGTAAACACTGTTTGCTTCCACAGTTTCCTGTGTTTGTGTTTTTCTCCTGAGCTCTTAACAATTGTGGGCAAAGCCATGTTGCAAAAAATTTAGTCCAGACTGAGAAACATGTGGATAAGATCATGGTAATAGTGCTGATATCGCTTTCAATCAAATGTGATCAAACCAAACTTTAACCGGGCTAATGCGACACCTTGATTTTTTCCTTTTTCAGCCATTCAGCTGTAGATTTGCTGCTCTGCTTGGGATCACTGTCCGGATGCGAGCTGTCAGACATATGGCCTTGCATTTGACTCCAGAATACTTTGGTATGCAGAGGAAACCATGGTTCAAGGTGTTCAGGTGTCCCTGCCCGAGAGATGGTATGAGGTGTTTGTTTTGATATGTTGGGTTTGGTCTTTGGCACACTTTGCACCTTGCATTGTGGCCAAACATCTCTATGTTGGCCAATCAACTTAAAAGGACATAGTTCTGGAGGTCTTGAGGTTTGTGCAGATGCAAACTAAAGCTGTGCTGCTATGGTTTTAGTCAGAAGCTGTCATGATTTTTAATATCTAACTAAGGTGACTAAAGCCTGAGCTGTAGCTCTTGGACTTGGGGTTTTTTGTAGTTTCTCTTGGCATTGCACAGTCTGACCTTGGAGCGAATTGCTGGGAAAACACTACTGGGGAACACTGCAGCATTATTTTGAAACACACGCCTGAATTTTCAGACCAGCAGACTTCCAAACCTTGTGCTTTTATAGAGATGCCCACAATAGCTGATGATCATTTAATCACCTACAGTAAAGGTGTACTTCATTTTTCCACATGAATTCAAGTTATAAGGAAGGTACTGGAGAATGTCAGTACGCCACTCCTCTAACTCACCAATTTCCATCTCAATGAATGTAGCCTCTTCTGGAAGGGCCCTCGGTAGCACCCCGGGGTCACTGAAGCTGGTCCTTAACAGCATGGCCATAACGAAAAGGAAGAGCAGGACAGCAAAGACTGGGATGGCGGGACAAAGATTAACAGCCAGGTATGGACATCTGCACAAGAGAAAAGAAATATCATCAACAAAAGCTTTTTTTTTTTAAATAATAATCACACAACAGCTGCTTTCTTTTCTTATCCTCATCTATAAACGTGACATCATACAGGATTGGGGAAAAACATGTTTTTCTGACATTGTGTAGAAAGAGATTTATTAATAAACGAAATCCTGTTTTATATTTCTCCACCACAGTAATAAGTGATAACTGCATATAATCTTAGGAAAATTCTAGAGCTCTCTCAGGAAAGCCATGATCACAGAGGACACAACACAACAACACCACACATATTTTTAACTGATGTTCGGAGGATAAGGTCACGAACCACGAGACTGAAGTCGTGCACTTGAATAAATATCACCGCGCTGCACTCCCTACACCTTCTGTACTAGCGGAGAAGCATAGATCCATTTGCCAGGCCATTGAGATTAGAGCCAGCCGGGCTCCTCCAAAAGGGCAGGCTGCACAGTCTGATAACAGATGTGAGCTGCAATGCAAAGTACTGCAACAGAAAAGCGCAGCAGCTGCAGCAAAAAGGCTTCCACATGCAGTTATTAATAGTTTTAACTCTATGGCCTCATCTCTCTCCAATGAGGCTGAAATCATGTATTCATAATGTAACTCTAATGTTGCGCTACTGAATTTTAAGGGACAGAGCCACATCCTGAGGAATGCTAACTTTAGTTCAGCATGCCACGCATAAAACTGCCCACACACAAAATCAGCAGGCTACATTTTATTTACATGGTATTCTCTTTTGTTCCACCTAAAAATCCTACATGCGATCCCCCATAAAGATAAAGTGAACTGTTTGCATTAAATTTTTGCAAATTTATTAAAAATAAAAAACAAAACTATAACATTTACATAGGTGTTCACAGCCTTTGTTTCTAATTTGGAAAAAAAAATTATGACTTAGAACATCGGAAGCACCAAAGTGATGTCTTAGGCTTTAAGTTACAACAACATAAAAAAAAATGTTTTTACTGTATCTCAAAATTTGTAAAAATACTATTTTACACAAACCATTAAAAAACAACTTAATCAAAGATAATAAAGATATAAAACGTATTATATGTCCACAATAAAGAAAAAAGGAGCTTAATAATAAAATAAATGTAGGTGTTGTGGTGTGAGGTGCTAAAGATTTTCTGCATCTGTCCTTATGTCCTTATTTTTCTTGCTAAATCAATAAAAAAAAAAAAAGTGTGAGGAGAACTTTTCTATTGGTTGTGACAGAACAGCAGTCCACTGTCACTTGACAGTTTTTTTCGTCTAATATAAAATCCAGTAAATGGTTATGCAAAGAGGTTGAATGTAGAAACAAAGTTGTTAAGGTAGCAACAAAGAAATGATGTGCAGGATGATCGCAGCGAGAGCTCTACGAGGAGGACAAGCTGGAAAACAAATGTCAGAATCTACAAGCTGAAACCCAAATACATATCAAGTACAACACAAGAATCTCCAAACAGTTAACATTTGGTTATAGCCATAAAAAAAAAAAAACATCTGCTCTCCTTCGCCTTTTCTCATATCAACAACCATTTATTTGCATCATAAACTTGCCAACACTCTCTCTCTATATATATATATATATATTAACAAAAACGAGGAGCCTATAACACATAAAAATATGGAGGTTAAAACTATTCCTTCACACTGTGGACAGTTGTTGACTTAATTCAAATTTTGCTGATTAGAGTGGCTCCTATGCAACGATCCAATGCCCTCAAAGCCAACAACAGAAATCTGTACATAGGGGCTACGCTGCACATCTGTCATCTCATACTTAATCCTGAAGTAGGTGCAGTTATATAACAAAAAGGGGAAAAGAGAGCGAAATCAGCAGCCATTAAAAAAAAAATTGCTGATAATTTGTAATTTTCCTTTTGCCTGTTTTATTTGATCTGTTTAACACAGATACCCTCATAGAGGTGGCCGGGTTGCCAGCTACTCAGCTACTACAGTGTCACCCACAATTTTGCTTCATCATCATGGTTGGCTTTCTGTTCTCACTATGCAGACACACAGCTAAAAGTGAACAAAGTGGACTTGTTTATATCACTAAGTACATGAACCCCGTCAGCATACCTGAGCTCTGACAAGACAACAAAGCAAACACACACACACACACACACAAAACACCTGCTTGACTAGTCTGAGCAGTTTTCCTGCAGCGCATTTCAAACATTAATTGAAACAAGGAGTGGAGATCAAATCAATAGAAATTTCCACCGGCGCAGGCCTGCGAGGTGCGTTTCCCAGCGCTCTGTGCAGAGGACCTACAGAGCGGGATTCAGGCTGAGGGAATGCAGTCTGTCGATGAAGTGCAATTCCCGTAGCCGTGACTGGAACGTATTCAAGGAAGGCATTCTCTATCATTGCTTCCCATCAAGCCCCCCCTATCTTTCCTGGATGTGACAATTTCCTGTGCTGTGCAGGGTGGAGCTGTCACGGTACCACTCTGGTGACTCCGTGTTTACCAATCACCACAGAGGCAGCAGGAAAAACTGGATTGTCTACGAGGGGATATCAGCCAACTGACACGCACACGTTGCCAACACAACCTCTTCCTTACCCAACGTACTTCCTATTTATGAAATAGCTGTTTACCATTTGAACAACGTGTGTTGTAAAGGTGTAAAAACAACCTGTGAAAAGTTACGTCATGAACTTGAGAGGTTCTGGAAGGCAGGTTTCTTTACCTTTGTACAGGCAGGTGAGCCACAATATCTAAATTTTATGCAAAGCTAGGCTCACCTTGTGCATTATATTTAGCAAAATAAACAACAGTATAAATCATCTCATGTAATGCTTATCGAGAACACATTACAATACCTTCTATTATATTGAAATGCTACAAATACATGAACTACATTTCGAGATCATACATTTGTACAACTCTGGACACGACCCGAGGTCCTCAGCCAAGCCGCTCATTCCACAGTCTGGGCCGAGAACCAAGGGTGATCACTCTTTTTCTGTCAGCTAACCCATTTTTTGTGATAATCACCCCGAGGAGATCGGATCGCCAAGCTCACTTTTGTCTTTTAAATTCTTCTTAAAGTCAAAAAGTAAGCTTTTCCTGTGCCTCCATTTAAAGTTTATTTCAATGTTGTCCACCTTAATTGTTTACTCGCCTTCTCCTAGTTATATTTTTAATCTATTGTATAACAACTTTTAATTACCTGTTGTTTTATTTTGAATTTTCTATATTTGTCACTTTTTTATCTCCTTGTGCTGCTTGCATTCCTAAACCAAATGTTGACTGACCTTTGCCTTCTCTTAAATGTTTTATTTGCTGTTTCTTATCTTATCTTGTGAAGCACTTTGTAACTTGGTTTTTGAAAGGTACTACATAAATAAAATGCATTACTAATGCAATCCAAACAGACTATGGTCTCATAACTTTAAGGTTTGCTGTGATGACCAACCCAGACAACTTCTCTGGTCTCATTTAGGCCCTTCTTGGCAGACTGTTTTCTAATTAATGAGTTGCACACTTACCTGTGTATTTTATACTGAAAACCAAAAAGGTAAACTGTCTGAAGCTTTTGTTAACCTCGTTCCTTCTATGCATGTTAACCCATTCTTGCATTCTTTTGATTTATTTTTAAGAAATAACAACAACAAAAGGATTTTAAATTATATGAAGGTATGAGATGCTAAAACCTCTTGTTTCTACAGTTTTTACCTATTTGCACAAGTTGCAGCAGGTTACTGATTGACCCAGAGGAGGCCTACATCACATTAAAAGGATATTTTCACTGTAATCTCATTAACCATGGCACAAAAATATTATCAGACTTGAGTTTACCTCTTGACTTAATAGGCAATTAAAGCCTTGCTGTATGGTCTTTGGATTATTTATTGGCCCCTACTTTAAATGGTAAACACATATCACAGAGCAGGCATTAGACCCAGAGTTTTACATTAGTTAAACCGAATAAACTTTGTTGCTTAACAAATGGCAGCTCATTTAGGGAAAAACCTGAAGGTCATAAAAGACAATAAAGGCATTAAAATAAAACAATTAAATCTGATTACACAGGAGAGAGATAAACTACCTACTGCTGCTCCTACTAGCATGTCTGTGCCCTGTGTGGGTGGGCATTAGATGCTTTAGGGTGAGTCTACTGCAGACATTTATTTTCTTCTTAACTCAGAATGACACAAGCTCAGAGATGAAAAGCTCCTAAAGTAGTGATATCACCAAATTAGAATCACTTCAGCGTCTCAGCCATACCGCCCCTGAACCCGGGATTACGACGCCACACATAGTGACTCATGACAGTTTACCTTTGTCGAACATTTCAAACCCTTCCGTTATTAATACTTAACAGCTGTAAGCTGTTGCAGGCCTGCTTGAATCATACTCCAAATGAATTATGCACTTGCTGTGCAGGCAGCTCAACAGTGGGCCTCAGTAACAGCCTTCTGTCATACAAACATCTGTAGACTGTGCCTGGCTGTTTCTAGGGCACTGCTGAGGGGGGAGAAACAAAAGCTCGCAAACTCTGCTTGCCCTCTCTCCTTTTTAAGATACAAGCAGAAAACAAGTCGATACCAGAAAAGCTTTCGTGGATCCTTTTGCTTTTCCCACAAATGGAATAAAATTGCTCCTGTTCATTTTAACTCTTATTCGTGATGAGTTCAACCAAGTCTGAGCGAAAACATAAAAAAAAAAAAAAAAAAAAAACGAAAGCCTGACGAAATCCAAAAGCTCACTTAACATTTACCTCTTATCTAAGAATATTTCAAGAGTCATCCAAACTGCGCAGAGATCAGTGTCTCATACATTAGTATGCAGTATCAAGCCGTGACTGAATTTCTTGCTTCAGGTAGACAAAAATGATACATGTCCTCGCTCTGACGCCATGAGAGCTTGTACCCCTGAACCTGAAGCTCCAGTCTACACTCAGCATACTCTGATGCCGGGGTTAAATCAGTCGTCCTTGTTATGCAACATTTAAATACCAAACGAGAGAGATGAAACATTAGAGGCTGGGTCACGGACCGTTTAGTCGGATTAAAGTTAGGATCGCAGATGTTGCGTCATATAATATTTAGCAAGTAAACTGGAGACTAATGAGAAATGTGTTTATTTAGCAGTATCTCTGTAACATTTTTTGATAGCAGTGCATTCATTTCGACCACACCCCAAAATGAATGCAACTATGACGTGGACTTTCCTTCCTTGCATGAAGCAGGCTCACAGGCTATGAGCTATGTATTTATGAAAATTCACCCTCCACAGAGGAGCGGCTCTCTCCTTCTGACAGAGAAGCTTCCAGAGAACAAAGCCTTTAGATCATGGTTACTGTAAATGGAGCGCATACTCTGAGTAGGGTATAAATCATGTTATTGCTCATTTGGCCTTGGCCGGATGCCGCTTTCCGATTGGTTAACAGGGAGACAGGGTGGAGTTAGATGCTGAGAGAGGCCTGGGGGGGGCTCTTCTGCTCTTCTGACTGCAGCCACTCGCTCTGCAGGCTCATCCCTGTACACCTACCTCTCCTGCTCCCATTACTGCACACATACAGCTCCAATACACACCCAGAAAAGAAGATCCTCACGCACATATGGTTTTCTGGCCTAGTGGCTAAGTGTCCTGCGGTGGACAGACAGATGACACACTGTCCTTATGTTCCAGTTTCTTGTTCCTTCCTCCAAAATCCATAGGTGGCAATTCGCATGCACATATGCACACACGTTGACAAAGAGCAGCAAATGGGAACCAAACTAGCAAACATCTATCTGCAAGAAAGCCTTCTGTGGATATATACTTGCTAAAGCCCTTTGTACACACACTGAATGCAATACCCAGTTTAGCAGATATGCAAAAAGGATCAGCACAAATCCAATAAAGTAAGCATGTGAAGACCTAAAATTCTGCCCAGCAAGGAAAAAAGAAAACTAAAAAGGCTGGGCCCATCTCTTCAGTGACTAATTTGTTTACTTGTCCCTAATGCATCTTTCCATTTGTGTACTCAGCCACTGGTTTCCGCAATTTAGCCCAAATTAAAACACAGAGGGCTCTCCCTGCATATGGTGCCGGTGGCTGGGGATAAAAATGTCCGAGATGTCTGCTCCCCTGGTCTTGGATATTAGCCAGCTCACGCCATGACACTGCCCTCCCTTGTTCTGCCATCAATGTCACGGCGCAGCACACTGCCCAACCTTAAGCTCACATGTGAGGAAGGAATTCTCCAAGACGTTGCCCTGACAGACAGCTTAGCTGATGATGCAGGGACAAACATTCCACCGCAATACTGTCTTGTCTTTAATACGTTGCAAGCCTTTATACAAATTACATTTTTGATGACCGATTTGTTTTTAGTGTTTTAGAGCAGTGAAATGGAACAAATATTAGTTTTACAGATTAAAAGATAATTTATTGGCTTCTGCTTTTTTTCCCCATTTTAGAACAAAATGAGCCAGATAATCCTAACGTCAGCAAACTGATTTATACTTACAATGACAAGCCTAACAGATATTTATCCACTAGCGTGCCGTAGTTTAGCAGCTTAACATGTTGACATTTCAAAAGAGAGCAGCAGCTGTTACAAATGTGATCAGTTTTGCAATGATTTAGTCATAAATCAAAGTAATTTTTGTCACAGTGGTGACGAATTCATCCATAAGGGAAACTTAAAGGGCGTTTTCTGAGGGAACGCTCAACAGTTCATACCATTTGGTCGAGCGGAAATTTAGGAAAAATTTTAGTCCAACTATGCATGCAGATTATCTTAAAGCAGCTAAAAGAAAGCCGAGTCATCTTCAAAACATATCTTGTGACCTTGAAATTGCAATTTAATGCACTTCCCTTTAGCTCTCCACATGGTCTCCCTGCATGCCGTACACATGACTCCTCATGTGTGCCACACCAGGAAACCTCCATCACCAAAAATCTTGTCTTTGCCAGCAGATTCTAGATATTCATATGCAAATATCTGTTTATATCCATTTCTTTTGGGGACGCCTGAATGTCTGTGCTAAGTTTCATGATTTTTTTAAATTACGGACGACAACTGATGGGCAGGGTTTCAGTTGGGTTTTAAGATATAATAAGTCCTCCGAACAATCAGTCTCAGACTCTGGAAAATGCACAAAATGAACATAACTAACAGGAGATGCATTAATTATGAAAACAGCTGTTACGTACAGCTCTCGCACTAGCTGACAAATATTTTTTTGATAGCAAAGAACTTACATTTGGCGTTTTAATGTTTCTATTACTAGTTAAATTGGCATTTTGTGAATGTATTATACCTCAGAGCCTTTCTGCTGATGGCATTCACGCTGTCATAGCTTCAAAATGTATCAAGTTGCCATGTAACTGAATTTAGCAATTGCCCCTATGTTGCTTGGGTCCAACTTCAGTAGCTGTCCCACCCAGCAAGATAATTATATTGTGCTGTAATATGAACATAGCAAGTTAGCAACGACACTCTAGCTATCAGTTATCATAATGCCTCCTCCCAGCTCTGGATGCTCAGCGTGAGCAGTATCATCCCTTTCCCTCTGTGCTCTGAGCCGGACAACGGCTCCTTCTGTGCAGACTCAGAGGAAAGCAAAAGGCCATTAACGTGCAGGCAGAAAGAGACTGGAAGGGCCTGGCACTATGCAAGAGCAGCTATGCTCCAAATCCATTTGGCCTGGTAGCTGCATACACACCCACAGTCAACAGAGGTTACTGTGTTACACAGCAGGATTTTGTGCCAAATCATTGTGTTTTGTGTGTCATTTAAAAAACTACCAAGAAAGAAAAGAGGAAATAACAAGGACATGGACAGAAAGGGTCTGCAGCAGCACTGCTTTATGAGACACATCCATGTTCTTCATTTTAAAGGCACTCCTCTGTACAGCATGAACTGATGAGATCTGGGTTCACGAGCTGCATCTGAGCAGGTCGAGAGTGCTTGCTGGGGTAATGAGTCCACTGGGTTGTGCAAGTAGTGGATTGGGACAGAAGTGCTGAGAGCAACAATAAAAAAAAGAAAAAGAAAAAAAAGGACAGCTTTTCTGTCTTAAACCAGCCGACTTGTGTCATTAAATATTGAACAACTCAGTATGTGGTCAGTTATAACATCTTCTTTGTCAGGAAGAGAATTTAGATGAACAAGACATGAATACGAGGTTATCAAAGCCTGTTACAAATGAAAACCATAAAAGGAGGTTACAGTTACTGCCCACCACTGATCCCAGGATCACATTACCTTAAGTAGATTTAAAAAGGTAACAGAAATCCAATACTCCTTTAAAAATCATTTTCACAAAGATCAGCTACACACAACAGAGATCAGGATAAGAGTAAAAGCTTGATTTGCTGCTTTAACCTAATCAAAGCTGAGGACTTTATTATTTGTGATGCATTAGGATAATCAGCTAGTCAGGCCTATGCCTTGGGTTCTGAGAAGGTGGATACTGCATCCCAGATTAATAAATCTAAATAACATTTTAATTGTTAATGCATTTTATTATATAATAACCTATATTCTCAGGGCGGACACCGGATCTTTAAAACATAAATAAGTAATGATGGATTTTTTTTTTTTTTTGATTGAAGGAACATTTGAGAAGCTAAAATATTTATTATATGTGTTTATACTGATTTTATGCACCTCTAAAGTTAGCAAAAGCTGTATAAGGCTGTGACACTCGAGAATTTGGGAACTGGAAAAGGCATAAGAGGCCTAAAGAGAGTTACAAACACTTTTTGGAGCAGCTGATAACTTTGCCATGGGGTATGACTTACTCGAAAGCGAAGAAGAGGGCGCAGGTCCCAGTGATGAGGAAGAGGGTCAGGTAGAAGACGCCCTTCTGCCGGGCCATCATCACCCGTCCGTCGCAGCAGAAAGTGTTTTTCCCCGGGAGCTTCTCCCATTTTCGCACCTTTCGTGTTATCATCACCGCCGACATGGTATCCTCTTCTCAGATCAGCAGTGTGCGCTTCTTTGGGTTAATACAAGTGTTTATACTACAAAGCGATTCAGACAATACGCCGATGGCTCGGGATGGGATCTGGGCACATGTAGTCCCTTCCCAAAATACTATTTAATCAAAAACAGTCCAGTTAATGAGTGATATTAAAGACTTGTGCGCTAAGTGGCGATTGGGAATCATTTTTCTGACCATTCAAAGTGTCGCAGTCACATCGTCGGTGTTTTCTAATCCATATTATTTCCCGTCTTTACTGCAGCATGTCATTCCCACAGTGAGCCTCCCTCTCCGCTCAAACAACCTCAATCCCTTCACGGTCCGGACACCTCTGGAAATCAGAAGAAATTCATCCAAATGCGTGCGGCAGATGATTCCCACCAGAAACCTGAAAATCCAGCTTTTGAATCGGAAGAGCGGACCTTGACCGACTGACATTCATATCATCTCGCTAAATCATAAATGGTGTTACGGGCGAGCAGCTGCTGCGTCTTCACAAATAGGCTGTTGGACTGTGACTGCACTGCTGGTTAAGAAGCCTTCATTTAAAGAAAAAAAATAAAA
This sequence comes from Hemichromis elongatus, assembly GCA_015108515.1. Taxonomy (NCBI): domain Eukaryota; kingdom Metazoa; phylum Chordata; class Actinopteri; order Cichliformes; family Cichlidae; genus Hemichromis; species Hemichromis elongatus. The sequence goes on along the minus strand of VUQR01006765.1, from coordinate 112,360 downwards.
TAAGAAAGAATCGCCAGTGTGGACAGGAATATGTAAAGCTGTTGGATATGCCGTTCCCCCCCACAGCCTGCCAGCCCTCGGTTTTAGTCAATGGCAGCAGGAAACACGCCTAGATTGAAATGTCTAATCTTAAAGGGGCAGGACAGGTGAAAGAAAAAGGGAACAAAGGACACAGAAACAGGTCCGGTCTCGATCGCATTAATATGCTAAATTGCTCGCCTATCGTATTGCCCAAGGGAGCAGACCGTGAAGTGTTTTAATGGAGTTAATTGGTAATGGAAACCAGATGAATTTATCTCACATGACAGAGCAGAGATAAACGCATATGCGCATATATATATATATAAAATTTTCTGCATAATACACGACAGTTTAACGGACTAAAACAAGCCAATACATTTGAAAGATTTGACCACATGAATTGTTGCACTGTGTATGTCAGCTATATTATTAATACCCTTGCATTTCTAGGTGGACTGATCCATAACCCAAGTGCACTTACAGTAAGCTTCAAGGCACCAACTAACAGCTTGACATTTTCCTTCAGGATTTCTGGTACTACTACTTTTATGTCAGATGTAACAGGATGAAAACCTTCTAGAAAGTCAACCTTTTAGGCTCAATAGTCCACAGTTTTATCTCCAAAACGTCTTGGGGATCATCAAGATGTTTTTGGCATATGTGAGGCAGTTCTTCTTGGTCAGCAGTGGTTTTCTCTTTGGAGCTCTTCCATGGATGTGATTTTTTGCTCAGTTTCTTTCTGATTATTAAATCATTACCAGTTACAAGTTTTATCCATTTGTGGATTAAAGCTCTCACTGTTGTTTGCTGGAGTTCGAATCCTTATGAGACTTTGTAATCCTTTCAGACTGATGAGACTGACCAGTGTGCTCATAGTCTGGCAGAAGGACAGCATTTTTATTAGGTGTGTATTTCTTCATTAGAATTAATAGTGTTTGCATAGTTATTATATCCAATCATGAATGATAGTACAAAAGCAATGTTTGGTAAACCACTTTTATACATAAATCACATGTATTTCTTGCTTCTTATTGGATCTTGATCATAATCTTATGGTTACATTAACAATTTGGACTAAAATATAAGCAGAAAAAGCACAAGAGTCTTATGCTGTGAGCAAAGCAATATACACTTAATAAACATTTCTTAATTGGGGCAATTATTTAACCGAGTTATCACCAATGAGCTCTGTTATTGTTTTATTTGAAAGTTACACAGTTCATAACAATTTTTAGGGATACGTTAGTCAGTTTGGTTTTATGTCTGATACTTTTACACAAGCTACAGGCAGGGAAGAAATTAACATGAGCGCCTACATCAAGGGATTTTGTGGTTGTGTTAAATTGTGGAATGCATTTTCCTGGCTCTCTATGTGACTCTTAGAGTGAAGGGTCAATGCAGCTGAATAGGTTGATTATTACTGAAATTATGTGAATCATATACTCCAAACTTTGCAGTCACCAAATGACAACAATGGGAGATCTCTGGGCCAACATGTGAAACAATGTCCAACAATATTTTCAAATAATGGCTGATCAAGAATGGTCTATCCCTCCAGTAGTCCGGGGCAGTTGTGAATCTAATACCAGGAAGCCGGGAAGCTATTGATTTCCTTTAATTTGTTATATACGTCTGTACACACACACACAGACACACACACACACACACATATGTATATATATATGCTTTAAGGTAAAGCAATTAAAACTGATATTACAATGCTACAATATTGCCTCAGTTCACATACTGCTATGATAACATCCCCAACACCTCATCAGACACAGAGATGATGGATGACCTGTCAGATGTAGCATTGACCCACCCGCCCCCTCTGAAGTTCAAATGCACCCACAGCTGCAGACAGCTTAAAGTCTGAATTTAAATTCAGATGACACTTTTCATTAGACCTGTCAAAGAGGGCTGATTTTTTTTTTTTTTTTTTTTTTTAGAAGAGTGTT
>VUQR01006765.1:81115-109395 GCA_015108515.1 Hemichromis elongatus | reverse complement strand
TTAAAGTTGCTTTACCTACCATAACACACCCACTGATTTCTCTTCCTTTTGTCTCCATCTATTGGCCTCAGCGAGCAACTTCTCCAAAACCGACTATTACTTATTGGTTTGTGGCTTCCTTTAATTAAACAAGAGCTGTAGTTTTCTAACAGTAAAATATATATAGAGAAAAAAGCATTAAAATGGATTCGTCAGTTGCCGTTTTTGTTAATATACTTTTGGTTTATGAACCACTTGTTTTCGGAGGTGTCCGTCCGGCATAACAATCCGACAGGAAACACGGGTTGTATGTAGTAGTGGAGCTGCTACCCGGTTGTTTACGTGCGTCTGGTTTTTGTTAGTATCGTAATCTTAACGTAAATAGAGGTGATTTATTTGTTCACAGATGGACGTCGTGCCATGCCTTCGTGTGCCTCAGGGTCAGGCTCAAAAGCTCAGGTAATCCATCATCCGGTCATTACTATCAATGCTATCAGCTAGAAATTAGCATTGGATCAACAGGAGCTGATTGATTTTAACAGACAGACTGTTTGAAATAACTTTGACATTATATTTAACATGCATGTTATTTCACAGGAGGTCACTACAATCGAAAGGAGCCCTGGACCTGAGTTTGAGTTTAGTGAAAGACTCAGATGGGACAGTCCTCCTGCCCATTTTAGCATCCTGTTTGTCTCAGCTCGATCTTCAGTCTTTCGAGACCACTATGGCTTCAGATGATGCTTGTGAACTGGTTTGGAGTAAGGTAATTAAAGCTGAACGAATAATTATTAACAGCAAGCTTTACCTATACTGCACCTTAAAATGTAATAACTGTTTTTTTGTGAATTTCTTCTTGTCTGTCCTGCTTTCACCACAGTCTGTTCTGCAGTCAAGGAAAGAAAAAGGAAGGGCGAGTGGTCATAAACTGGAGAAAATCCTCCAGGAGCTGTTGGAGTCTCATGGTGAAAGATGGACAGAAGAACTGAAGAGAGACCTCCCTCGCAGTTTCCAGCGACATGGAGACCTAGTCCTGCTGGGAGACACTTGTTTTGTTCTGCCGTTATGGGAAAACATGGGTACTGATCTCAAACTGGATTACATTTTGCTTTAGCACTAAATGCACAGAATAATTCATGAGGAGGTTCACTGGCTACTTTTTAACTCACTTAGATCAACAGCTTTGGAGCGCTGTGGCCAGAGGACTGGGAGCAAAGCGCTTGGCAAAGATGAGGAGAATTTCAAGAGATGGATTTAGATCTCCTGAGGTGACGATGCTGCTAGGAGAGCACAGCTGGGTCAAACATGTAGACAATGGCATTAGGTAATAATCGGCCATAGTTTTCAGCACTTGGGGACATGCTTATCAAACTGAAATGTGTGTGAAAATGTCTGCTTCACGTTTTTTTCAGTTATGAGTTTGATGTTACCAAGTGCATGTTCTCGGCTGGAAACATAACAGAGAAGCTCCGGGTGGCTGGATTTGACTGCAGAGGGGAGACTGTGGTGGATTTATATGCAGGTAATGAAACTGCGTTAAACGTCACTTTTTAAAGGTTAAAAGGACCCATTTTAGTAGATATGAAATAAAGTTACAGACTGACATTGTTGATATTGAACTTTGAATCAGATGGAGGTGCAGTTGAGTTCACTGCTCATGTACTATTGCTCTTACGGCTGTGTTCTACCTAAAAACAACCAAATTATGATGTATATTGTTGTTTAATTTCCACATTTGTGCCTTACTTCAGGTATTGGATACTTCACTCTTCCATATCTGGTGCATGCAAAGGCCAGTCACGTTCATGCTTGTGAGTGGAACCCCAACGCTGTCGAAGCTCTACAGAAAAACCTCGAGGCAAACGGAGTGTCTGACCGCTGCACGATTCACCAAGGAGATAATCGTCAAGTAAAGTTCATTGAATCATTATGTCTTATGCTGCATGTTTTATTGATATACTACAGCTTTAGATTGGTCCCTTAGGAAATGATTACTTTATTGGAGGAAAGTCCACCTCCAATAAAAACTATGTCTATTTTAAGTACGACAAAGATTTCTCAGGAATCTGTGCTGCAAGTACCCCTTTATCTACCCTTAATTAAGACGGTGAATCAGCAAGACACTGCTAATTGAATCCTCATGATTAAATCGTCATCAGCAAGTTTCTGTTTCGTTGAGATTTCATCATTTTTATAAAAATCTAATTGCCTTTTATTCCAATGTAAGAAAAAAATATATGCTATACAAGTGTTTGTAATCACCCCTTTTTGTCTAACTTTTGTTTTTCCAGCTCCAGCTGTGTGGCGTCGCTGACCGAGTGAACCTGGGGCTCATACCGAGCTCCGAGGACGGCTGGTCTGTTGCCTGTCGCCTGCTCAGGAGAGCAACAGGAGGTGTTTTGCACATACACCAGAACGTTACCTCGCCATTACAGCACGGTACAGCCGGTGATGGCCCCCGGAAGGTTTCTGGGAAAAAAGCAGAAAGAGAGGTGTGGCAGGCCTGGGCTGATGACACAGCAAAGCACATCGCTTCTCTTTTAAATGACCTCACTGGTTCACTGTGGACAACAAACATCCAGCACATAGAGCACGTTAAGTCATATGCACCTCATGTTCACCATGTCGTGCTGGACTTGCAGTGCAGGCCTTCCTGAGAAAGTATTCATCACGGATACTAAACAGACAGTGTTGCGTTAAACAAACAGAAGTTTCTAACCCAACCCTACACAAGCTGGTTTAATCATTTGTCAGGCTATGACAAACCAACTGCAACCATTATTTATCTAGAGGCCTGCACTACAAAGCAGGATTAGTGGCTTAGCAACGTAATTTCGGGGTTAACCCTGGGTTTCCAGTCTTGCAAAGGTGGTTCACTTCTTACTCTGGGTGTGTTGCCAGGGTAACTTATACTGCTGACCTGACCTTGTGGAAAAGCCCATGAAGTCATGGACGTGCACAGGTAGAAGGAGGGTCTAGTTTTTGTCTTTCCTCAGTGAGCATGATTAATAAATGTAGATGCTCAGGAGAAACTGGAGTCAAGCTTTTTTGTTTCTGTTAGCTGTAAGCAGTTCTAAAACATTTTTTCCAAGCCTCAATATTGTAATACAATCCAAGAACAGAGCAAAGCCTTGTACTTGATAACTTCACATGAGTTACAGGTTTGAATTGAATATGTTCATGTAAGTCCTCATTCATTCAGGACATGGTAGTCTTGAGTGCTTAGAAAGAAGACAAATGGACGTCTTCAGGTACGTCAATACCTTTAGCCTCTCATCCAGGAGGCATCTTTAGTTCTAAAACAACTGGCATAGATTCCAAGGTATTAAACCGCTAGTTAGGGCTGTCCCCTTGGAGGTGGTCCTGAGAATCCTTGACCCACTATTAATCATGTTTAAAAAGGCATGACGCACTGGGGTCCCTGGGGCCAAAGTGTGAAAGACGCTGCCCCACTGAACTGTCATGTGAGCTACTGAGGTCACCTGAGACAATTTAGGAGTGGGGGTTGAAACATCTGGGAATGGATCTCAAGACTGCATTTTAGGTGGTTCTAGGTTGTTGACAGTAGATATAGATGCCTCCTTTAACACTTGAATCTTGAATAAGAATAAGGATAAAGTCTCTTGAGTCTCTTGAATGTCCTGGAGCTGTAATACTCAGTAATCTGTTAACTTACTGAAGAGTGCACATCTTTTAATACAGCACGTTCCTAGTACAGCTGCTTTGCCTGCAGTGGCTGTATTACTGTAAATGTTTAACTTCGTCATATGTTTCTAATATTATAGCTTGCTCATCTTAAAATATACATTTCTCTGTCAGTAAACCTGTTCATATTTGTGAACATGTTTTCTGTTTTGTTTTGTTTTTTTTCATGTGAACGTGCTCGTAGCTGGATTATGGGAAACACTGGGTTAACATTTTGAGTTTATAACTACCTTAGCCTCATCTTGTGGCTAATGTATGGAGAGATGAATTGGCTTTGTAGTACAGGCCTCAGGTTGCCTGCCTCACTTTTGCGCAAGGTACTTATGACCGGTGCTGGAAATTCCTCGTTCATGGGAACTAGTTGCAATCCCCAATCCCTTTCACGAGTGCACCAAAGTCACAGTGTTAGCAGCGAGCCACTAGAAAGTCTGGCTGAGCCTTGCTCAAGAGCAACTCGTGGCTGTGTTGTATACTATTTCTCACAAGTGTTTGATTGCTAGTACCATTGAGGGTGGCTGCATTGGAAAGCAAATGGACTACTCTATTATCACTGTTACTCTGCATTAGTCATATATCTGGCATGATTGGAGATCCACAACCCTTTTTGTTTTGTTTTTTTAAGGGGTGTGTGTGTGTTTTACTACTGAGCTGTATATGAGTGACAGATTAAAGGAAAAGCCTAAATAAATGTGTGCAGAATGCAGTTTTCATACATGCAGAAGTTATGTGAATCATATGATTTGGCTTTTTACAGGCACGTGGTCTGAATCCAGTTAAGTAGATACAAGAGATTCGAAGCTTTAATAGGGGAATATCTTCTGGATGGATGGATGGGGTCCATCCTTCCAGGAGAAAATGATGCCTTGGAGCAATGAAGCTAATCTGGCATTTTGTGGTGCTCGACTGTGTTATTTATCCTCCTTTATCTGTCTCATCTTATTTCTCTTTATTTAAATATTTCTATGTGTTAACAATATTGGGGGACCTGGATTGTATCAAAGTCATGGTCTAGTTAGAATAGCAGGGTAGCATAGCTTACTTTAAACCTATAGATTTATTGGGTTTGCCTTAGATTAAGGTCACTGCCATCGCCCAGTTATCAAACAGACATGAAAACAAATATTACATTACATGTGCTGAAAAACGTATTAACTTACATAATAGTTTATGCAGGGGTATGTGGTAATACATTCAAGAGACTCCTTTTCTTATAATCCAAAATGTGTTTACGAAGTCATTTTTCGGCTTTTACAGTAATAAGACATGAAACAACAGGCGGGGGGGGTTCTTCCAAAAAGTACTTTTTTCAGGCTTAAAAGCTGCTATCTTTTTTTTTTTAAACAAAGAGATCATTTGCTTTATGCTCTGCCCTAACAACAAATAATAGCCCGGGGTATTACAACTATGTATAACTATCTGCCGTGCTTCTCTCTCTCTCTCTCTCTCTCTCGTTTGCATATTAAATTTCACAGATTTACGTGCACATTTTTATGCCAAATGCAAGAAGAAAAGCGCATATGCGTGCACTTTCTTTGTTTCAAGTTTGTTTTCAAGGACTTAAAAAAACAGCTTGGGGGGAGAAAGGAAACCAAGATATGGGCGAAATTTTCCACACCCAGCCCTCCTCTGGTAAATAGAGCAAAGGAAAAGCACCTGTCATGGAAAATGTGGAGAGAGAGAGAGAGGCGCTCCTGAGCGTCTGCGACAAACTTCACTTATATTCCGCCACAAAGTCCTCCGTTAAGGAGACTCGGGCACGGTTATGGTCTTAGCCACGAAGCAGAGTGAGTACGGCTGCGTGTACCTACACGGTGGTGTGATTATGAGCGCGCGGTGAGCTCGCGTGCTGCTGGTAACGCTTTAGCTTGTATTTTTGCTTGCGAGTCGTAGAGCGGCTGGTCTCCGTCGACTTCTACCAACAGGTGTGTATAATTTCCTTTAACGAGTCAGAGGCTTTTTCTCTTTGTATTTGTAAAGACTCGCAACAGTTGTAGCGAGGTCTGTATAGCAGGAAAAAGAGAAGCCTCTGACGGTTTTTTATGCATATATAACGTTAGCGTTAATTGGACTTTCACATAGTCGTTAGCGGCTCATGGTCGTGTTTTTGTTTTTTTTTAAATATTCCAGCCTGAATTTAAATCTGTCAGCGTTGTATATTGTTTTTAATGCTTTTACCTCCCTTATGTTTACTATTGGTAAAGAATTAACTACCTCGCTAACTCAGAGTTTTGACTATTTCCTTGAAGCTTATTATGTGACTTAGTTGTCCTGCAGGTATTCTTCAACCTCTCCTATCCTATCATAATAACAGGCTCCAGGCATTCAAACAATGAGGAAAAAGTTATCACGTTTTTCATGCGTGCTTAGAAACGGGAGCTTTCTCACAGCTTGCTTCACTCAAGGGTACATTTTGCTCCTGCTTAAATGACCCTGCAGGGAGTTTTAAATGGAGCATAAAGTTTCAGATGGGTACATGACAGATGACAAAGCTGATGCTGGGTTTAAATTAATGTTTCTGCTCCTGAACTCCACCCTGCTCTCTGTATCCTTAGAGGGTGGGAACCATGAACCGTAGCCAAGTTCATGTTGTCTTTTGCTTTCACCCGGGCAGAGGCATTCTGTGGGATTTTAAAAATCCTCTCACATCCTGGTTCTTCTTTAGGTCATTTGTCACTTCAGCCAGAAACTTCCAGAGTCGTGTCTTGAAATAGAAAGCATTCCTGGTGGCTTTATCAGAATTCCCAGCAGGCAAGCTTTGCTTAGCTGTTGATGTTGGCATGAGATTTAAATAATCCAATGAGGAATCTCCAGTTGAGTTACGCAGGATGGCATACTAGCAGCAGCAACTTCCCTGTATGGAAGCAAACAGGAAGAAGGAAGGGTCACTCAGTCGTCTCCTGGTTATTTGATTAAAACCACATAAACACAACTGTTTCTGTCTGGCTGTTTTGTTGTCACAGGGAATCGAGTCACGAAGTTCCTCCTTTCACTGAAGTGCTCTGCTGAGCTTGCATTACAGGAGATCATAGGAAAGCAGGTTGTCCTGTAGTAAAGTCAAGCATTGATTGGATGGTTTAATTAAGAAACACCTTCTTGCATAAACGCTCAACTCCTGATGTTCTCGCTTTGTCCTCAGTGATATCTCGATGTGAAGCGACTCAGCTGAGCCAGTTCACCTGCACTAAGGATTCTAGGATAAAGGCACTATGCCAGAGGCTGCTGACATGATAAACCTGGGCTTCCTTTCTGAATCCGAGCGGGAGCTGATCCTGGAGGTGCTGCGACGAGATGAGAGGCTCAGGCAGGCTGAGGACCAGCGTGTGCGGTGAGAAGAGGTTCCTTCATCTTATTTTTCCACAACTTTCAGTTAGTTGGTTGATAGTTAACTATGAGAAGTAAAGTACCAAAATCAACTCACATATGCTGCTGTTTTTTGTTTTTTTTAATTCCTATTTTGTTTTTAGCCTTTTTTACTTTTATAAAAGTACTCCCATGTATTATATTCCGCTTTTCACATCGTATGCTATTTATTTATAAATTTCCTCAGTTGGCATTTAATACTTGAAGGGACTTGATATTTATTGTCGGGGTTCATCTAATAGCTGGATGATAGTAGCTTAATCCAGTCAAAGTAATATTGGCATGGTTGCTGGCCTGAAAAGTACTGCAAACATGGGGCTCCCAGCCATCCAGACACATGCTCCATCATCACTGTTCTCATCATGTCCAGCCTTGTAAAGGGGTGAACATGCTGAAAACTATGTATAGTTTAGATATGACTACGGCTTTGTGTTTTTTTTCACTGATAGAAATCGAAGCCAAATTGGAGCAAAAATAGGAGAACAAAGTTTGATATTAGAATCAGATTTAAAAAACAAAACAAAACCTATGTCAGTGTCACTGTTGATAATGTGTTGGTTCTGCATACTTATTGCTATGTCTTACAGTATTAAATGCATCTGGATTCGTTGTTTGACTGTTGCTGATTGTTTTTATTAGGATTCCAGTTAGTTGTAACAAAATGGAGATCTATTCAATATATTAATGCTGCAAAAATAAAACGGTAAAATAAAAACAGCAATTTATCAGCAACTGATAAAGTGGTAATTTATCAGTTGCAACTAAATTAAATTCCACAGATATTGCTTTAGTGGCTTTTTGAATGAGCCTCTGTTTTCATCTATTTAATATTGATTAGAATTCTTGCCCAAAAGTTCCCCGTCTTGCATCATTATGAAGAAAACAGTATGTAATGTGCTTGCAGTGTAGTGCTTTTCCACACTTACTGACCACTCAAAGTGCTTAACACTTAAAATATATTTGTACACAGCTTCATTCTATACGTGTAAAGCACTAACGTGAGCCGATTTAGAATCTCCAGTTAAGACATGCAGTCTTTGGACTCTGGGAGGAAGTCAGAGTACCTGGAGTAAGCCCGTGCAGACACAGGGAGAACATGCAAACTCCCTACCACGAGGCAACAGTGCACTGTGCAGTGCTAGATACCGTTAAGTTGTTCTGGAGGTCTTGGCACTTGACGCGCATCTTAAAAAGCACCTGGGACCGCTCACTTTTACTTCAATTCATATTTATTCATAGCGCACCAAATCACAGTAGCAATCACCTCAAGGCACTTTTATATTGTAAAGAGAAAAGAAGACCGCACATTTAGATGAGCTCCTATGAGCAAGCACTTGATGAAAGTGGGAAGGAAAAACTCTCTTTTAACAGTACAAAACCTCCAGCAGAACACAGGGAGGGGCAGCCATCCACCATGACCGGTTTGGAGGAACTTAAAACACACTATGGATGAGAGCCAGAGATTATTAATCACTAATAAATGCAAAGTGGTGTGTATATATACACACACAGAGTGAAAAGAGGTGTGTAGAAGAAACACTCAGTGCATCATGTGAAACACAGTGTTTCTTCTTTCTCCACCTGTGTGTGAATGTGTGTGTGAATGGGTGGATGACTGTGATGTTTTGACTGTGAAGCGTTTTTTTATATATATATAGATATATTATAGATATAGATAGATATATTTATATAGATATAGATATAGATAGATAGATAGATATAGTGTGATCTATATTAACTTTGATGTGGCCACCAGGACATTGTAAAAACTGCAACTGTACAAAATTAGCAGTTAAAGACAAATGTTAGAAGAAGCTGAATAAGCTAAAGCTCCGGCAGTACATACACAACACATTCAGTATATGGACCACTTTATTATTATTTAACTGACATGTTTCAAGTTGTGGCCTTCATCTGGCTCATCATAAAACATATTATAGACAAGATATTTTAAACAGTATAGGTGTGTGGTAGGGTTACAAAATGCATGCATGTTCTTCCTGCTGCAAGTGTTGTTGCAATTTAAGTTCTTCAGGTAAAGACAAAGAACTTAAAGCCTCACCTGACTGTGCACTTTGGAAGCAGGCGAAGTTGTGCCACAAACCTCTGCAGAGATTTCAGTGCAGGATTATTAGAGTGAGGACTCGGCTGTAGAGAATTGAGGCCAAGATTTTGACTTGACACAAAATTTTGTTTTGTGTTTTCCACCAAAATGTTTACTTTGCCATGTGGCCGTTTAAGTAAAACTGACTGTATGGCATTTGTGTTGGGTGTGTTTGGCTCAGGAAGTTGAAGACAGAGCTGCAGGATGTTAAGAGGAAAGGGGCCAAACGTGCCAGCGAAAGATACAGTCAGCATAGCTGTGGCCGATGCCTGGAGCCTTTGAGCCGACTGACTGTTTTTTCCAGCCAGTGTAAGATGTGCAATCATATCGTATGTCGCAACTGCCGGATGGTCCTGCCTGATGAATCCTGGCTGTGCAACGTGTGTGCCAAAGAATCGTAAGGATTTTTTTTTTTAAATTAAACAAATATTGTTTTTTTAATTTTCTAGTCACATATTAAAGCAATTAAAACTCCATTGTCATTTTTCTCTTCAGTGATTTGAAGGGTAAAATATTTTTATTGACAATTTTATTTTTCCTGGTTAAGAATTGGCTTGTCAACAGTGAATATGATAGCCCCGTGAGCTTTAAAGTCAGCATTGCATTGTTTTACATAAATCTGTGGCTTTTTAATTCATTTCCACACATTTATCAGCTCAGTTATGAATACAGCTCATCGTTGATGCAGGTTTGCAGTGATTTACAAAGATGCTTTAGGATTGGTCCTTCAGGTTTCCAGGTGGTACAGTGCTAGTCAGCTGTTTCTCTTCTCAGGTGTTCCTACATGTCAGGCACTTCTAGGCTATATGAACATTTTTGTGTAACTTTGAGTGGGCGGACAGCATCGGGGAGGTTTCGACGAGCCACTGGAAGAGCTGCTTTTGGTATTCATCCAAGTTCAACAGACACAGACGAGAGTGACTGCACATGAACTGCTTTTGAGACTAAAGGATGATTTGCTGAGTTTTATTTTGCATTGTACAGAGTTGAAGTGAAATGCTCATTGTATCATATGAAGCAGCCTAAACCTGTAACAGCATTACAAAAGTGTGGTTCAGTGTCACCTGATCCAGCTCTAAATATGAGCCTTATTAGAAAGTTGTAAACCTGATCTTAAAATTAGAGAGGGTGTTTCCTGAAGACCAACTGAGATCTGGTTCCAAAGGAGAGGGGATTGGTAGCTGAAGTAAGCCTGCAGTCTGAGTTGTTTATGGGTATAATATGATACTAAGAGGTCTTTAAGACGTGATGAGACCTGATATGGGAGAAATATGATCTCTCCTTATAGCTCCTGTCAGTGCTCATGGTGGTGTTTTTGGACCGATGGCTTTTCAGTAAGCTTTTAGAACAACCTGATAATAGGGAATTACAACAGTCCAGCTCTGGAGTAACAAATGAGATGGTATTATATGTCATTTTGGCCGTACTGAATAGATGAAAGAAGGCAGTCCTGTAGCTTTGTTTTATGTTCGTGATAAAGGACATCCTGATGAAAAATGACTATTTTCTCACAATATTATTGGTGCCATCCAGATTGAATATCTGGTTTAACCAACTTGTTTTAGATTTTTATTTTATTTCTCAATGCAGTAGTGATAAATAGCCAAATATTTCTATGAAAAATCACTGTTGGTCTTGCAAACCACATCCGTTGAGGATCTTTGTATCAGTTTTGCAGTGTGAAATGTATCTCACTACTCGTCTCTTCCTCTCCTTGTTGTCTTGCAACATTTTTTGCTGCCACTAACAGAAACCTTAATGAAAATCCAGAACTGCTTGTTTTCAGGATTATCACTATATACATTATGTTGTGCACTTTCACATATTGGTCACATACTGCTCACAGCTGGTTGGACAACCAAAACCAAATCTGTTAGTTAAATGATGAATATTTATACGGGATTCTAGTGATGTCAAGAAACGGACGGGTGACTGGTTCTACGATCAACGGGTCAACCGTTTTTCTGCAACACCTGGGCATGACCTGGTGAGAGTCTCCCTGAGAAAGAAGAAACCATGTGAGTACAGTTAACAGGAAGTAGAACTGTTGAGCTAGTAATGTAAACATCAGCCTGCCTGCAGTCAGAGAAGTGACGTTCACTTTTTTTTTTTTTTTTTTGTTCTTTGTTTTTAGCGAAGAAACGAGAGACAGCGGGTGAATTCCTGTTGAGTAGTTCTGAAATAAACCCAGATCCTCCCAAGTATCCGTCTCTGCCCAAACAGAAACTTCAGATGGTTGACAACAGGTGTGCTGTCACCCTTAACATCAGTTTTTTCTGTTTTTAAAAATGTTCATTAAACCTCTTCTCAAACTCGCATTTTTGTTGACAGTAATTCAAGCAGTTATTCTGGATCTACCGCTTCAAGGGCATCATTGGAATCAAAGGAGGAGGAAGAATTGAAGGTCCCATCAAAGTCGAATCGCAGTGACACAGAGTCTGTAGGAAATTCCAGTATAGCCAGCGTTAAAACTGAGACGGAGTCTGGCCGTGTGACCCCTGAGTCTGAGCAACCAAGGTAAACCCAGGTGTAGCCGTTTAAACAGGTAACACAACATTAAACTAATCTTTAAGACAGGAATGGCAGCATTTAACTCTCCTCTACATTACATTTAGCTCCTAATTGAGTAAAGTATTTAGTCTGGCACCGTTAAGGTCAAAGTGGGGTCAGATGATAGGAAGAGTATTATGTGACAGCGATATGAGAAAGGAGAGCAGTTGCAGCCATTTTAACTTATATTTGATTGTTATGAAGTCTGAAATATAATAAGTCTTTTCTTCAGTAGAAATAGAATAGAATAGAATAATCCTTTAATTGTCCCACAAGGGGAAATTTGGGTGCAACAGCAGCAAGAACGACACATGTACAAACAAACAGTACACAAGACACAGAACAGAGACATACACAATATTTACATGAAGGAAAAAAACACTGAGTACCAAAAACTGAGTACCATACTGTTATTAGATTAATAAATTAAATACAGATGTATTTAATAATAATAATAATAATAATAATGTAAATATTCTCAAAAATGCAATGATGTTGCAGTATATTAAAAGCAGCATATTTGATTTCCTATATTTAACTAGTTGTTAATCATTTGTCAATCAGTTGTGTTGGTAATTTAAATCAAATGATTGCAAAGTAAGGCCTCTTCATTTGAGGTGTTTTCTAGTATATCTAAACAAAGTTTCCATCATATTGGACCTTAGACTTCACACTTGTTCCTGTTACTGTCAGTATAATTATGTGTTGATGTATGCTATATCCTTTTAAATGGGATCATGAACAGCATAATATCCCAACTAAATTAGGAAGCCCAGCTTGTTTCTAATGCAGTTTCCAGTTTGTATGCTAAGTAGGGTCACAGGCCTCAAATATCCACCAAAGTAATTTTAATCAAAGTGCTCTCCCATTCTCGATCCCAAAACTGAAATTAAACAAAAATTTGAGGCTATTGAGAATCAGAGACTCCTTTACAAAACTAAAAGTTTTCATTTGTATATTAGAACAAAAAGGTCTATATTTTAGTTGTTTAATGTCTGATTCTTTTGCCAACCAGGAAAGAGAACAGCTTTGTTCGAACCAGCCCAGTAGGATCCAGTAATTCCAGTCTGACCGTCTCCATCAAAACAGATACTGTCAGCAGTGAAACCACCAACACAGAGATCAACACTGTAAGATTATTTTCATTGTTTGAAATTATTTCAACTCCTTTTTCTCTGACAGCTTCTTTTTTTTTTCTGGTCACTTTAGGCCCCAGAAGTAAAACCCTCCACTGTAAACCCAGAGCTGGATGTTGACAGACTCTTCAAGAAGAGCATCAAACGAGCCACAAAACCTGCCGGTTCGTATCGTCTGTTAACATGTGCAGTGTCGTTCCCCATAATCAAAAGTAAAATGTGTTTTTCTGTATTTATTTGCTGGTTTGTTCATTAGAGTATGCATCAACACTGGACCTGCGTAATGAACGTGACACAGCAGAGGCATCGATGGGCAAAAGGAGCAGATCTGTACCAGGCTTGGATATACAGGTGGGTGTGCATGCTTGTGTGGCTGCTTAGATTTAATAATATCACATTAAAGTTAATTACCAAGGATAGCATTGTTCACATCAAAGTAGCTTTGTGAAAGAATCATCCAAAAGGGATCCTGCAAAAATTTTTATTGCCTTTTTGAATCCCCAATGCTACCTTTCCAGTTTCAGAGGATGTTTAAGTAGGTCTAAGGATGATCTTTGATAGCTGAGGCGATGACGAGGGCAGGAGTGGCATTCTGGGCTGTTAGATTTGATCAAAAGTAATTGTTCTTGCGGTGGATATTAACAGTATTCAAACCAGATTAGCTTTCACAAAGTTGAGTGGCAAAGGCAGGCGAGAGGTGGCATTCTGTCATTTTAAAAGAGCAATAACGGTGAACATTTTTAACGACAGTCCCTCAAGCTAAAATCTTGTCTGTCTGTTAAGTGATGGAGGCGGTTGTGTAATATGTTGCATAAGGGGGGAGGTGGGGCATGAGACAGGATGATAACCCCTGGGTCTCTCACTCACTGTGTGAAGTGAGTGTAAATTGGAAAGCTAGAGAAACTTTTGGGCTCCCCCTCCATCCATCATTGGAGATCTTTTTCTGCTGGAAAAGTGTGCAGTGTGTTAGCAAAATCCAGGTCCATCCATTTGGTAATGTTCAATAAGTTGTTAAAACCTGCCATTTTCAACTGTTATTGGAGAAATGTTGAAACATTTTATCCATTAAATTAAAAAGCCATTGGTTTAATCTGTGAATTTGGTGGGTATTTGGTCAAACATCTTCACTGACCTTATAAAAGCAAATAAAACATCCTCCAGCTAAACAGTTACTATATTAACTTTTATTTTTCAGAATACCTCAAATACTTTGTTGAAACGACATGATTCTGGTGGGTCTAAAAGTCTGTGCGTGTGTGTGTGATAAACTTGCTAAGTGTTTTGTTGTGCCACAGGAAGATGAAGAGGAGGAAGAAGATATCGACAGCTTGGTTAGCTTTCATAGAAGAACGATGAACTCCAATTCCTCCAGCCTGCGTGGCTCAAAGGTAAAGTAATGACAGCTCTCAGAAATCTCATTAGGTCTCTGAAGTATTTTTTGAAGTGCAGCTTATTACGTGTCTCATAACAGAGCTGATGCTTACTAATCAGAACAAGGATCTTTAACCTCAGGAAATCCTCTACCGCGCTAGGAAGTGCAAAACTGATAGTTTGCGAGTACAGCAAAGTGTTTCTCTAGTTACCAGAGCCTGAAAAGAAAGCAGAGCTGTCACCAAACGACTTCAGTGCTATTAATGTGGATTTGGCAAACATCCTGATAATGCTTAACTCAATTTGTTGTCCCTAACAATCTTTCTGTATCTTTGTAGATTTCACTCAATCTGTAGCTTCTTTGTTCCCTTGCTATTACTTTTTAAACTGTTTGTCCACTTATTAACTAAAATTGAATATTTGTCATCAACTTGAAACAAATGCAGGCATTGTTAATGGTCTATGTTATCATGCAGAGCACACTGGGCAGCATGATGAGCCTTTACAGTGAAGCTGGAGACTTTGACAGTGTGGAGGTGAAGGGAGATGTTGTGTTCTCTGTAAGTTACGACGAGCGCAGCCAAAGCCTCCAGGTCCTTATCAAGGAGTGCCATCAGCTTGCTTATGGCGATGCTGCACGGAGTGTCTGCAACCCGTAAGGGCTTTCATTACATCCAAACCTACATAATTTGTGGAGCTCTAACAGGCTGAAGTTAAAATAAAAAGCAAAGTTTTGTCAAACATTAACCTTCAGATTAAGCAGCGCTGTTGTTTGTGCCTAAAAACGACACATTTTTCTACTGCACACACACCCCTCAGTAATGTAAGCAAAGCTTTGATCAGTGTGGATAAGAGGTTACTGTGTTTACCGAGTCTCAGTAATCACATCCCAGAGGTGATTAGTTGAGCTTCACAGGAAATTGAGTGTCAACAAACATATTTTTTTTTTCCACAGTCTTTATTCAGGAAATACAACAGCTGAGCAGTAATCATGACAGGGACACTCACGGTTTGACCTGCTTCTGTGTTTATGTTACAGCTATGTCAAATGTTATCTGCTCCCTGACAAATCTCGCCAGAGCAAAAAGAAAACCAGCACCAAGAGAAACACTATAAACCCGGTCTACAATGAAACTCTAAAGGTGATGATTTATCATTTTTCTCATTTCTAACTGGACTCCAACTGTTGACTTAAAGACGCTCCCTTATTAGCGACCTTGCGCCATGTCTGCCTCAAATAATGACCGCACCTACGGAGACCTTAAGGTTGATATTGACTTTGCAGATTAGAGTAGCTGTTGTCAAATATTGATTTTAGTCCCAGCTTCCAGTGTAGAGTCAGCTTAAGTAGCAAACTGTTGTCAGGGAAATTAACTACGAAGATCCATTTCAACATCTTTTTTTGTTCGTTAAATACTCAGAATTTTTCATGTCATAGTTTTTGTTTCTGTCTACATTTAAAAGATGGAAATGTCCACATTTGGAGGTTGAAATAGTTGCAGTGGTGTGAATTATTTCAGCACTCACGCCTTAGATCTTTTTTTTTTTAAACTGGATTATAAATTATAATTAGAAACTACAAAGCTGTTTCAGAAGCTAATCAGGGCTTAAAATTGGTGTTTTGGGTCAGTCAGTTGTGGATCAATACATAAAATGCATCCCGGTGAGCTGAGGTTGTTCAACAATGGGCTAAAAAATTACAAATAATTTGAAAATAAATTCACAATCAATTTTGAAATGGACATAAATGGACTAATCCCCACCCCACCCCCCTTCAGCATCAGGAAATAACTAAAACTGAGCAAAGGTGAAGCTCTTGATGGATAATAAACCTCAATAAGCAGATTTTCAGATTTCAAAGTGTGCCATGGCAGATTTAAATTTGTAAATTTCAGTAAAACTACCTGTTTTTTATTCTGCATTATGAATCGCTGCTCCAAGATTTATTTTTAAGCTCCTCAAAGGCACACCATGGAGAATTTTCTGTCAGGCTTTTGATCATCACGTGTCCTCTCTTCTTCTACCAGTACTCTATCAACCGCTCTCAGTTGTCCACCCGCTCCCTCTCGATATCAGTCTGGCATCATGGTCGCCTCAGCCGCAACGCCTTCCTAGGAGAGGTGGAGATCCCCTTGGACTGCAGAGACCTCGACTCCCCACAGGAGGAGTGCGTGGCTCTCTTGGCAAAGGTAGAGCAGAGAGTGTGTGCTCTTTGTTTAAGGAGTTTTCTTGTAGTTATGTTGAAACTCAACAAATGGGTTGTTTACCCATGAGATCTGATACAGAGGGCACATATGCAGTGTGCTGAATAGGTGGAGTAGGCACACATTTTAAACACCCAGTTTAAGCACTGAAGGAAGCATAAATGACTACCAGGATCATATGACTAATACAAACAAAACTGGAATATTTTTGATGGAACGGTTAACAAATTAAAATATTGGTTTTAATTGGTTTATCTGCGAAATGTCTCTTCCTTTATGAATTGTATCATACAGGCTTTTACAACATGGACAATAAAGTGCAGTTGCACATGATCAGTGAAAACCAGTGAAACCTAACTGCTGTGTTATCACAAGATGCAGTTTGAGTTGTCTACTCTAGAAATTACCTTTGGTTAAGCTGGAAGTCACTGTCTGAGGTTGCATTTCTTAATGTTCAGTAAAAAAAAAAAAACTTAATAAAGCTCATAACTTTAATTTGATCTCTAAAATGTTTATCATAGCATGAGAGTCCTTTTGTAGGCAGCACTATAAAACCAGGTGAGCGCTGGTTTAGATGAAGCTTCTTTTTTTTTTTTTGCACTAGTGCTCTATTGCCCTGCTTTTTTTGCTAATTTGTTTTTCTTTATTACTTAGAGATAAAGCCACAGTGAACAAGCTTTGCACTTTGTCTGCATCCACGCTAGCAGTTTTCCTCTGTGGCTTTTATTGTGGATTGCTGCTTTTCATTTTAACACCTGTAGTTTGTTAAATCTGGTCAGAATCCATTGATAAGTTTGTAGCTTTTCCCCATTATTTGATTTGTTTTCACGCAAAGAGAAATCCAAGTAAAGCAAAGTGCGTCGTGACAAACCATGTAAGAATAATCAGTCTGCTTATTGGCCGGATGTGTCTGCGGCAGAACTAACAAAAGCAAATGCAGGAAGGAGATGTTGTGTTCTGGACTATTGGAGAACAAAAAATTTCTTTCACAGCTAGTTGCTAGCCCGTAAACACTGCAGTTGTGAAAACTTACTGACCTGTAGATTAGCGCATTTGGATGAAAGCAGTGGAAGACCTGAGAATCTAGGTAACTATGTACATGTGCAGGAAACTGGACAAAATAATGGCTTAGAGTCTTTCTCCACAGAACCAAAGCAGCAAAAAATGATAAAAAGCACATTACAGACCAGAGTGAGCAGCCCAATTGTCAATTTAGATCAAAGTGACAATACTGATTAGCTGTGAGGGAAAAGAGCCTGGCTCTTACAGATGTTGTGTCTCATAGATTTATGGGTTTGAGTGTCCATGTTAGTACATTTGCATGCGACGAATTGACTTTTTCTTTTTCTTTTTTTAAACAGGCAGCCTCTCTTGTACCACCTTCAGCTTTTGCTCAGTATAAAGGAGAATTGATTATCTCCTTGAAGTATGTCACACCTAAAAAGCAAACAGCTGAGAAAACCAAAGGTAAAAAAAAAAAAAAAAAATGTCGGCTGTTTTTTATCTCTGGTTTTGCTTCAAATTTCTAAGATTGCTTGTTTGCCTGTTCTCCTGTTCAGACAAAAAAGCCAGGATGGAGGAAGGAGGAGAGCTGCATGTCCTAATAAAGGAGGCAAAGAATTTGATGGCAATGAAGTCAGGAGGCATATCGGATAGCTTTGTGAAGGGGTTAGTGTTCACCAGTCCAATTCTTAAAACAAAACAAAAAAACAAAAACCACACTTAAGGCTTTTAAACAAGAATTTCTATTTTTTTAATTAGTTTGGTGTTTGTGGCTTTGCAGCTACTTGTTCCCAACTAAGGCAAAGAGCTCAAAGAGGAAGACTTCAGTTATGAAGAAGAACCTGAACCCCCACTACAATGAAACATTTGTGTACAAGGAGCTGACTCTGGAGCAGCTGAAGGAGATGTGTCTGGAGCTCACTGTGTGGGACAAAGAGTCCTTGCACAGCAATGAATTCCTGGGAGGTGTCCGCCTCAGCTCCGGAGAAGGTAAATAATACAATCCATGAAGTGCTGATGTCTTCTTTTTCACTGGGCTTTTAAAGCTCATATGTGAGATGTGAGATGGACTTTTTTTTGGGGGGGGGGGGGATTATTATTTCTTTGTAGCTGCTTTGTCTCCAAGTGGACTAAGTCATTAAAATAGAAAGAAACCATTTTCAGATTATAGGCTCAGCAACCATTTTTACTCTTCGCCCTGTAAAAGGCTGATGGGGTATTGTCATCACTGCACAAGGCGGGCAGGCACCATGGACACCCAAGTTTGTTAATTTGATATGAATGTGATAACTCAATAAGAGTAGCATATCCCATAGGTGCATTCATTGAGAGGTTGGGTGATAGCTACAGCAGCTGTCAGTATTATTTTTCTCATTATTTTTATATTTTTTAAGCAGTTTCATCTTCCTTTAGTATTACCTGTATTTGTTAGTTAAATTTTGTGGGTGTCTTTGAAAGTTGCATGCCTGTTTGATACAAAAGCCCCTCCTGCGCCTCTGCTTCATTCCCTTAACCTCAACAAGGAAAAACAAAGAGGAAAACATTTCTGACTCTGGAAATTATTTAAGTTTGAAGAGCTTTTGAATGAAAAATGAGCACTATGAATTTCATCTCCTATGCACAGGAAACTGCGCATGCACAAAGGGATGCCAGTCAGCATTAAAAAACAAAAACAAAAAAACAAACAATCATGTTACAAAAAACATAACCCGTTAATTGCAATTTAGTATTCAGATATTTTTATATTTTTTAAAGTTTTTTTCAGAAAGCAACAATATAAGACAAACTGTTCTAAGGTCTGGCTTTCATTGGAAAAACTACTTCCTTCTGTCGGGTCTTTGTTGCACAAGCTACACCCAGCATTGGGAAATTGACCACAAAATCACAAGCTATGCTGAACTTTCTGGAGTATAATGGAAAAAAGATGTCCTGTCGATGGATGTATCCCCAGTCAAATCAAATTATCAAAAGACAAAACAGAAATAACAGTTACCAGTTTTGAAGGTTATTGGGATTAAAAGGAAAAATCATCCCGTAAGACTAAGCTTTAGTTTCCTTGTGCTATATTTAGCAGCAAGGGATTTTGGGAAATTTGCATTCATATAAAATATATTTGTCCTTGAAACTCTTTGCTGTTCATTTAGTTTGTTGGCATTTGGTCGAAAAGCCGAAAAGCAAGCAATATGTCGCAGTGGAGTTAAGATGACTTTAATTTAAATTTATGCCATTATAATCGGTTTTACAATTAAAGTAAATTACAAAAATTAAGTGTCTTTGAAAAAAAGCAGTTTTAGAATTTACCATCATTAATTAATTAAACACTGATTCTGCAATCTTAACCCCACAGGCACAGTAAAGGTGGGCAAAGAGGAGTTGGAGCTAGACTCTGTTGGAGAGGAGATTAGTCTCTGGCAGAAGATGATGCAGTACCCGGACTCATGGGCAGAGGGCACTCTTCCACTGCGTTCCACTATGGGGAAGGCGAAGGGCAAATGAGGACAGCACACGCCTGAGATGATGAGAAGCTGTGTCCTCTGAGACTAACATGGGATTGTGGATTAATTTTATTTTCTCAGGCTTGTCACACCAGACCAGGCCGGTCTCTTGAAGTGAGCGGTCACCCAGTTTGTTGTCCTGACACTTCACAGCTGCTCACACTTGCTCTCTCTGCAAGGGGTTCATCTTTAACACGGCCCCCAAACTGCAGATGGTTGTTAACCTTTGAAAGTGTGTCAAAGCATCACCACAACAAATTTATTTTGTTTAAGCAGTCACTTTTTTAATTTCAAGCTGTGTGTATATATATATATATATATATATATTAAAGCTATTCAAATTCATGCACAGCACTTGGCACTCTTAATTTCTCACACTTATCTGTGTAGAGACTTAAACTGGTGTGGGAAAACGATTTGAAGCAAACCGGTTATGCAGAATTTCAGCTGTTGCTTTTTTCAAATTCTGATTTATTTAATCCATACCAGTGCATTTACATTACTATTTGTATAACTTCCATGATAAGTTTTTCAATAAAGAAGATTTTATCTTTGATAGCACTGTTTACCTCAATGCTCTCTTCACCAAAAGAACAAAAATAAACTAA
This sequence comes from Hemichromis elongatus, assembly GCA_015108515.1. Lineage (NCBI taxonomy): Eukaryota > Metazoa > Chordata > Actinopteri > Cichliformes > Cichlidae > Hemichromis > Hemichromis elongatus. The sequence continues at coordinate 88,881 of VUQR01006765.1, read as the reverse complement.
ACTCAGACACTCTTTTGCTTTCTCCACTATAAACTTAAGATAAAGGAGCAACACTACACCTTTTCCCCCCTTTTTTTGTTGGTAAAAATAACTTTCAGGAGATTAAAGCTTTTATAACCTTTAGACCAAAGTTGGCAGTTGAGTATCTTTATGAGATCTGCCTTGTTATGCATGCAAATTAATGTCCCATTAATTTAAAGTTGATTTATATACTCCTTCAGACTAACTTCTCAGAAGCATTTTAGTATCTGGATGTGGTGAGACATGCTTCTAGAAGGACTTTGGTTACATCTGAGTCCAGCTGCAAATTGTCTATGATAATAAACTCCATACAGACAAATACATATCTACATATAGTTTATATATATATATACACACACACACACACATATTTGCTGGCGTGTTTTACTTCTAATCTTACATGCTAGATTTTCTGCCATCAGCACCCCTTTGGCTGATGATTTAATACAGAGCAAACAGTGCACTTCAGTGTTGTATAATCACATTTTAAAACAAGGAACTGCTGTCTTGTCTTTTCTCTTCAAATGTTCCTCTGAACCTGGTTTCTGGTTGTTTGTCCTCGTGTGTTAGTAATACTGATGAGTGAATTGCTGTGGCAATGACAGAGGTTTATTAAATTAGTCACAGAAATCGCTGCGGAGCTCCAGTTTCTCCCGTTCCTCTTCGTCCAGCAGGAAGCTGTCGATGTAGGAGAACAGCTCATCTGAACCCACGGGGGAAATGAAGCGCTCTCGGTCCAGACCAAGCTCATCCAGGAGCACCATGCTGAAGTAGCTTCTGGATATTCTGAATGCTTGTCTGTGGAGAAACCCAATAAGAATCATTAACATATCCTCTACAGTGAAAAATACAAATCTCAAAGTTTTACAGATTAGAGTAAAATTTAAATCGTATTCAATCTCTTGTAATATTCTGGATATTTGGATTTTTATAATTGGCAAATGTTTGCTTCAAGGTTTGCCCATCAGTCGTACATCAGTCTTTAGGTGTTCGAAATAATCAGATGACAGTATAAAAGCTGCTTGTCTATTTTAGTTCTGGACCCTTGATTGCTGAATTTAAAAATATGCATCCATTCTCTTCGATGTATCCAATTCGAGGTCATGGGGGACCTCCCAGCCTTTCAAAGGATATCACCATATAAAATTGTTACAATAATGTCTGGCATGTGTTTTTAGAGACCTGAAAAATTGATTCAAGCTTTACAGCTCTGAGTGCCTCAGGGTGTTCATTGCCTGGTAACGTTGTTGTTTGGATACATTTAGCTTTGAGTTTTCGGGTTTAGCTGCCTGCTATGATTAAAAAAGTTATGATAGTGATGAGGGTATACTGGAATTGTGCTTCCTAAAACTAAAACAAGGATAAGGAAGTCTAAAACACTCTGGAGAGCTGAGGGGAAACTGCAGAGTCACATGATAACTCTGTGACATAACTACAAATGGTGCAGACTGTATAAAACCATGCATGTGATTTACCTGAGTGGCCTAAACCTGCATTCTGTCTAATGATCAGCAGGGGGGTCAGCAAACAGACCCCACTTCTTACTGTGTCTATTGCCTCAGTACAGGCCTCTGTCCACAGTCTATGTTTTTTTGGACTCTCAGCATCTGTTTTCTACACAAATACCAAGAAGACCAGCGCTGTGTATTTTCAACATTGGGTTGAATTTACAATAACAACACAATAAATAGTGATGGAGAAGAAAATTTTAAAAAAGCATAGCAACAATAAACTCTTCACAGAAGTGCTCATATAATTAGGGCCAGGTTGCTTCTACCCAAAGAAACACTGTATGTGAACGCAGATCCTAAAATTTCTGGTTTCTGGTCTCAATCACTAGTTTCATGTCTTATTTAGTAGATAAAAAAGTGAATTATGATCCCATTTAAGGTGGAATAAAACAGTGCGTGATTTAGGACGTGGCTGCCTTGGAATCAATATATTCTCAAAACAAGCTGGTAACAGCCAAAATGTTCAAAACAAGTCTTCAAAATAGGAATTAGCAAACCAATGGGTAATAGCAAGCTAGTTACAGCCATCACTTATATACAGTCTATGCAGAATGCACTGTCACTGTATCTTTAGTAAAGAGAGTTTTGTTTAGTGCAGCTTTAATCTTGCTGGCTTTCATCTCATTGCTTTCAGTTACATTTAGATGTATTTCCTTCCAATGTTATGCTGTGTTTAGATCAGGGGTGGGCAACTCGAGGGCCGGTGTCCTGCAGGTTTTAGATGTGTCCTTGATCAAACACAGCTGATTTAAATGGCTAAATTACCTCCTCAACATGTTTCGAAGTTCTCCAAAGGCCTCGGGATGAACTAATCCTTTGATTCAGGTGTGTTGACGCAGGGTGATATCTAAAACCTGCAGGATACCGGCACTCGATGCCTGGATAAAGCATGTCCCTTTACTGATGTCTGATTTCCCCTGGTGATCTGTGCTCTACTTACTCAATTTACATTGGTACTCTATAGGATTTGTGTGTCTGCAGGGAGACCGTAGCTTAGGAAGAGTTTCCAGTCTGGAAAAAGTGAGGAATGCTTCTTTCTCAAATTGCACAGTTATAGGAAAGAATCTTTATCGAGGCAGTTTCTAAGATGAATTATTTTTTTCATGTTTATTTTTACCACAAAATGCTCAGCTTCAAAAGCCTCGCAGTGATTCTCAGGGAAACCAAAAGCCAGACGTTTATTACTGTTTGTCAGTTCTGTTGAAATCCCATTGAAATGATTGCAGTGCTATATTTAGCAGTGTTAATCTTTGAATGGAGTCTCTCTCTTTTATTAGGAGACTCCTGACGTTTAAAGTTTGTGAAAATAACTCCTGACTGTTAAGTGAAATGGAAATTATATAAAGTCATTTCAGGATGGATTTTTTTAAAGTCACCATAAAAGGACCATAAAACTGTTGAGCAAATAAATTAAGTATTACCTTAAACCCTCTATGACTTGAGGTTGAAGAAGACTTTCTTTAATGCGGCCCGTCTCACGAGGAGGAGAGCCCAGAAGCTCGATCAAGGTTACGTGCCGCAGGGCTAATCCACAATCTGCTTTCTGGAGCGGAAAAAGGGAAAACACACGATCGGGTTCTTGTTACTTATTAATCAGCTTCAGAAGCTTTACTGGGCTGATTGAGTGAAGTCTCACTTGTATCATGATGTTCTGGAGCTGGTAGTCAGGGTCCGACATGTTGGGTGCAGACACGATCAGCAGCCTCCTCTTTTCATAGAACTGATCCAGGAGAGCTGGTGCTGTCTTTACATCGGCTTTAATCTCAATTGCTTCAAACAAAAGGTTATAGTTAAATCCTCCACTTATACCCCTTAATACGTACATAAGCACATAGATAAGCATTCTGTTATGTACGCAGTGCACTTCAGATTTATTCTCTTCTATCTCATACTTAAAGCACACATACAGGATTTCCTTCTGGATAAAAATTTTGCTGCCACCACGGAGACTTTAACTAGTTCCCCCACCTCTGGCTAGAATCTCCAAAAATTAAAGTGTAATAATTTTTTTCACTGAAGCATAAAATCACACGAGCTGTTCAAGATTAAACCAGCAGTGTTCAGCCTTTTTTGGCTCTGACCTTCTTTAGAAGAAAGTGTGTAATCATCACTCCTCGTCAAAGCTTTTAGACACCATCATAACTTTCATGCCTCTGAATATCAGTCACAAATACATAACAAATTATCTAGTTTTTATCAGGAAAAGGACAGAGGAAAGAGGAAACTGTAAAGCAGAACTTTTTATTCTTCTAATAATAATCTTTTTGGGGGTCCTTCTCCATGAGTTGGGAACCACTGGACTTCACTACCTGACTGTATATATAATAATTGCTAGCTGATGCGAAACAGTGATGATAAACAGCTGTTTATTAACTGGAATATAAGAAAATGTGAGTATCCTGAAAAAGTTAAAGTGAAATTTTACAAGCTCCATTTCTTTTGTTTTAATTTTGATGATTGTTGCTTATAGCTCAAAAAAATCAGGAAAGCAGTATCTAAAATTATTCGAAGATTTCATTTTGAGTTTGAATAAATGACTTTTCAAACAGTATAAATACAATATATCTCTCAGTCTAATTTAGTACACACAACCACAACACTGCTGACTTGACAGTTGTTCAGATGAAGATCATAGGGAGGGTAAGCCACAGAAACTCATGGCTGAAAAGGCTGGCTGTTCACAGAGTGCTGTATTGAAGCATATTAATGGAAAGCTGACTGAAAGGGAAAAATGTGGTAGGAAACGATGCAAAGGCAACAGGGACGACTGCAGCCTTGAGAAGACTGTCAAGAAAAGTTGATTTAAGAATTTGGGAAAGTTTAACAAGGAGTGGAATGATGCTGGCATCAAATCACGAGGAGCCACCACCCACAGATTTCCTTGGGTAAGAAACAGTCTTAATATTAAGCGACTCCTGAAACAGAGACGACATCAGAAGCATCTTACCCAGGTTAGGTAAAAGAACTGAACTGTTGTTCAGTGGTCCAAAGGCCTCTCTTCAGATGAAGGTAATTTTTGCATTTCATTGGTAAATCTACATCCTAGAGTCTAGAGGAACAATGGAGAGAAACAGGATCCACTGTGTGTGAAATCCAGTGTAAAGTTTCTGCAGTCTGCCATGCTTGGGGATGCCATGTCATCTGCCAGTGTTGATGGTGGTTGGTCCACTTCATTTCCTTTTCCAGCAGGAACTTCCCACAGAGCCAAAACCGCTACCTGATGGTTACCATATTATTACTGTGCTTTAGTGGCCAGTCAACTCACCTGTCCTGAATACCACAGGATTGTCAAGAGTTAGATAAGAATCGACTGAACAATCAAAGCAACATGGGGTTCAAAACATCTCGGCAGCGCCACAAGTTGATGCACTAATTCGTGTTAATGGAGCCTCGACTGAGTACTGACTGCAATCTCTGGCTCTCTTCCACAGCATGTCTTTTATCCTTTCTTCCTTCTCTCTCCCCAACCGGTCGCAGCAGATGGCCGCCCCTCCCTGAGCCTGGTTCTGCTGGAGGTTTCTTCCTGTTAAAAGGGAGTTTTTCCTTCCCACTGTCGCCAAAGTGCTTGCTCATAGAGGGTCATATGATTGTTGGGTTTTTCGCTCTATGTATTATTGTAGGATCTACCTTACAATATAATGCACCTTGAAGTAACTATTCTTGTAATTTGGCACTGTATAAATAAAATTGAATTGAATTGAATAAATGAACATGGTTTTCCAAAGTTGCACATTTTGATGATTTAAATAATCTGAGATGCTGTGTTTCTGATAGTCATCAAAATTAAAACAAAAAAAAACTTGAAATCTTGCATAATATATGAAATTTTGATATACTTAAATAAATTATAAAAATACAACTTTTTATTTTAGATCTGCTAGTATATCATTCATTTTTTGTGAATACTTTTTTTTAAAACTCTATTTATTATATTCTTGCATCAGTCTGGTACATTTTCCAGTTATACGGTCATCTTGAAGTATTTACAGATTCAGTACTCACGAACACATTCAGCCGGATCTCCGCCCCAGCTTCGGTTGAATTGGCAGACACGACTCGACACCCCCCTCCGTTCATATCCTCCTTCACAGTGGTATTCACACGTTGCACCATAGTTGTTCCCATCGGAGGAGCAGCTGAGGTAACCATGCACGGGTGGAAAGAGCTCTGGACATCTTCTCACTGAATGGAAAACCAAACCATGTAAATAAAAGACAACAATAACAACAAAATAGTAACTCAAGAAATCAGGTTTGGCAGCTTACCCTCAACACGTACTATAAACTTGCAGGCAGCTCTGTTCTTGGCCTGATCGTACACTTTATATCGGATAATGTTAAGCCCCTCTTTAAAGTCAGTGTCTGGCTCCTGGCCCACTAATATCACACTGCAGAGAGACACAGCAGCCAACAAAATGTTCAAATCCATTTAAGAATAAACGGGAAAAGGAAATAAAGGAAGTCGGTAACATACTCGAGTGACTTGTCAGCAGTGTCTGTGGCTGTCGGAGGGTCCCAGGTCACCTTGGCGGTGAGCTTTCCAGGCTCAGCGACCTTGAGTCTTGATGGAGGACACTTTATTTTTGGAGGATCAGTATCTGAAATAATGGCAATGCAGGCATTAGAGGAAGGAAGCAGACATGTTTTCAGCATGGCCCAAATGCTACGGCTTTAAAGAGCAGAATTTAATTCAGAAAGCAACAAGCCACAGTTTGGATTCAGTCCAGAGAACAGACGAGGAGGAAATATGCTTGTTTTTGTGAGACTGTATAAGGAGCCAATCCTGTGAAGGAATGAAGGATAACCACACCAGAGCAGATGGCCTGATTTAAAGTCCATGTATGGCAGTAAGTTAAAAAAAATAGTTGACAGAATCCCCGAACATTCGTTAGGCTTGACTTGGATCTACAAACTAAGACTGTGATGTACCTGAACACACTGGCTGTACTCCGCTCCATGACCCCCTGTGCTGGCAGATGCGTGATGGTTCTCCTTCAATGCGATAGCCAGTGTCACAGGTAAAGTCACACCTGGAGTCCACCATAAAGCCCTGAGTGCAGGTGTACCTGCCATGGTAAATGAGGGGCAGCACGTGGCAACGTATCTCTGATGGGCACATACAGAGTATGTTAAATGGGAACAATGGCTGCTGCTTTATATTAAACATAGTCAAAATTTAAACTAATAAGTTCGTTCAAGTAAGAGCCAGACTGCTCTAAACAATTAATTTTAAATTATTTTGTTCTACTCTTGTGTGTATATAACATCATTGACAGCAGATCTCCTTAATATGGACATGTCTGCCTCACACCTTCCACTGTGAGCACAGAAGCCCCACCCATCTGCTTTTACAAGCCTTCTGCACGCCAGGGGGCAACCAAAAGAAAGTTACCTTAAAGGTTAAAATAGTTAAGCAGTTTGCTTCAAAATATAAAACAAAGACAAATTATTATTTTGAACTGTGAATCATGAAAGACCACCCCAGGAAAGTCCAAGAATAAAACGGTTTGGCTGGTGATTTTCTATTTTTAGTATCAACAACACCAACAGTGTGAGCATGTGTTTCAACTAAAGAAAATATCTTAAAAACGAGGCTAAAACTGGGAACTGCATTTTTAAGCAACTATTTCTCTCAAAGAGTAAAAAAAAAAGAAGTGTAACTGGGGACTATTTTCAGCAGTGGATTAACACTTACATGTGGTGCCAGTGAATAAAATTAACAACTCCAGTGCTCATGGTAATAAGGGAACATGTGAACTGAGCTGTTTTTATAATTCCCAGCCAGTAAGAATTATATGTAATGAATATTTACAATAACAGACATTCACCATATTTGCTACTGGATTTTCTTGGTCAGAAAAACAAAGAGTATCACCAAACTGATCATATGTTAAGTTAAAATCTCCACATACTGCGGCAGTAAGCAGTCCCAGACCAGCGGCGGTTAGCGAGGCACATAATGGAGCGTCTGCCCAGCAGCTTGTACCCTCGATCGCAGCTCATCTGGCAACGCGTTCCCAATGTGCTCCTATAGGCTCTGCCTCGAGGGGAGTGGCAGGTCATCTCACCGTTGGTCAGACCCAGAGGATGGCACCAGTAAGGATCTGTTTTTAAAGAGCAGTCAGAATCAGAATCAGTAGTGTGATTCCTTTAGACTCTAAGAGTTCAGAGACTCAGTGTTTACTCATGTGAAAAGTGTGATTTCAGATTGTGTTTGTCTATATCAGTTAATTAG
>VUQR01006765.1:61062-71418 GCA_015108515.1 Hemichromis elongatus | reverse complement strand
AGTAAAAAAAAAAAAAAAAAACCCCCCATAAAAAAAAAAAAAAAAATAAAAAAAAAAAAAAAAAAAAAAAAAAATCAATGCGACCACAAAGATGAAACTGCTTCATCTTGAGCTCTTTTTGATTCAAAGTATACTTAAGTTTAGGAATGGCTGAGGTAGACTTGTTTCTGGACAGCATGACAGGTAGTGAGACTCGGTCCATTTGCTGAGGTTCAGATGTTTTAGTGGTTCTCAGCGCTTCATTGATTGGCCCGAATCGTCTGTCATCAGAACAGCATCTATCAGTTTATTTGTTTAAAAACCCAGTCTGTGAACAAAAGCTGTGAGACACTCAGCCGATTAACGCTGTACTCATATCAGGTCAGTGAAGCTGGGAACTGATATTCACACAGCCACTGTGTGCCTTTTTATGGCACATAGATGGGAAGGCATTAAAAAAATGGAAGGACGTGCTGAACTGTTTTCATTTCAGTCCAGTTTTAGGTTTCCTGTAGAACAAGTGTGTTGGCATGGAGGTATATCAGTGTTGACTGTATACAGATTATCACCCAGCACTCTGGAGACAGAGCCTTTGGCCTTGCTAGTTGTTTTACTTTATGAACTGTTGTTGGTTTTTAACTGTTAAAGTAAAGGGTTTCTGAGTCTGATTTACAGTAACTTAATTGTGTAGTTTTATGCAGTTTGTAGATCAAAGCATAGACAGTCTGGGGGAAAAAGGAGCATAAACTTAGTTGTAAGCTGTCAGCAGCCGTGCCATTGTGCGAGTGCTGCAAGCCCAAATTCACAGGAGCAGCCAAAGTGCTACCGGATCAGGCTCACAAACAGTCCTTATTGCAAATATTCAGGATGTTGGCGCGAAGGACAACATGAAGACGCCTGCGTACTTGTTGCAGCTGGACTTCAAGAGTGTAATCAATGACTTCTTATCAATGATTGACATAATGTAGTGACTCTGACTTAGTAAGATGTTTTTTGTTTGTGTAGCAGGTATAAAAAGTAACAAAATAACATTATTATAACTAAAATACTGAATATGAATTTGCTGTAATAAAAAGTAGTTATTGTGCGACCAAACCCTGTATTTAGGAAGGACACACGCGCTGTGTACTCTCTGTGTAAATAATGTGTTCTGATGCTGTGTCTGTGGTTCTAGTTGAGCTGATGTTAGACTCTGCTCCTTTGGTCTGTAGTGATTGGTTAGAGTTAATTAAATCCCCTCCCCCTTGGAAACTTGTGAAAATGAGCGGATGCAATGTCAGTACTGATCCGCAAGTTTAAGAATATGAGTTCCAGGAGTTTAGGGCTGGATTATTTTAACCAACGTGAGGGTGTAGATGGCCGAGTTTAGACTTTGCAGGAATGCACCATCATCTGGAGGTGCATTGAACTTGAACTACACGTAGCTGCCCTTAACCATTCCCAGTGGCCCCAGAAGGTGTCTGCAGTTGTACTGACCAGTGTGTTAATTATCCACCACTCGCTCTAAGCTGGGCCTTGTTTGAACCTCAGTGTCTCCACGGTAACTGTAACCAACAGTTACGCAAGCTTGACAACGGCAACCCTCGATGACCCACATTCCAGCAGTAAATCACAACGCGCATTCCCGACTCCACCCTTGCCTATCGAAACTGTTCTCAGTGTTTCCACTCGACGGGGAAGGGGAGGCGACGAATTAGAAAGAGGCGGGGAACGTTTTCACTTCTGTCGGTCTCTTTTTTTTATTTTCCAGTTTGTTTTTTTTTTAATATGGAACAAAGTCCACAAACTGTGCAGAATTAGTGTAGTTGAATCTTTTGTCCTGCACGCTCCTTAGCCGCAGATTAAATGCTTCTTTTCGTTTGTTTGCATCCCCTATTAGAAACTGGCACGTGAGTTGTTTTGTTGGCATGCTGACAGAAAAGATATTTGTGGTCTAGGAGAGCCACAGTGAAGACACAACATCTTTCCTGCCATAAGAAAATGTAACAATTTCTTATCACATGGAAGCAAACCTTAGTCTCGCTCTCTCTCTCTGCCACACCCTGACCAATCGGTTCTTTGAAAATGACATCACTATTCATGAAACGTTTCTTGGAACATGGTACTCGAGTAGTATCCCCATTCTCTTTCCCAGTTATGAGCAGTTTTGCTGAATGCCAGGGCAAGTTTGTCCTGGCATTTACCTTAAAAGTGTCAATATCTAATGCTAAATTTAAGGTGGTGTCCATAACCCCTGATGCCACAAACCAGTCACAACCACAAACCTATATCTGGCTTTGTGTTCATACCTGCCTTCCTTTTACTTAACTATCTTTCCACAGGGATGTGATGGACCGTTTGTCTCGCTTTCAATTTGCTTTTGTCCCCTAGAGTGAGATACAATCACTTACTTTTTTCAGAGTAATAGCGGCTACTAGCTATGCAATGTTGGCAAGCTCCTGAATACCTTAGATCTTTCTCTGGTGGTGGTTATGATGAAATATGGGGCCAGATTTACTGCTGAGCCATAACATATGCATGTGTGCACACAGGCTGCGAGCTACAGTTGCTGCGTCAGCACAGCGTTGCATACATACATACATCAGGTTTAACACGTTCTTGTTCTGTAGTACACTCTGTAGCGAAAGAAGGAAAGGCGTACAAGTAGGCAGTGAATTTGTACACGTGTGGAGAAAACAGCCGTGTGTGTGTGTGTTTCTGGCGAGGTTTCCTTAGACCTGCACAGTGTGCTGAGATAAAGTAGATAAGTAAGTTGGAACACATTAAATCAGCGTGGAGATCAGGAAGGTTCCTGGAAATAACATTTGATACAAATTATATACAAATGACTTTAAGTAAACGTTTAAGATTTAATTCAAGGTAAACTGGAACTAATCTGCGTTGAACTGCTTTAAAGGGACCTATTACCCTCACTGATGCCCTCATATATCCTAAACATGTATACTTGCCTCCTCATGGTTGTGATATCTTTAGTATTTAATGTGTTATTTGGACAGTAAATATTCATCTTTTCTTTTTGAAGAACGGTGTCACTGAAGTAATTTGTTGTGCTCCAAACTTGATGCATGTGGGCTGACAGTCCAGATCAGTGAATAACTGATCAGACTTCTTTTCCTGTCGTCGCACAACCTGCTGACACACTCGGCTCTCTGGATCTCAGCCAGCCTCGCTTTTTTCTTTTTTTCTTTTGCTCTCCCGCCACACTCGAGGTTGCTGAACAGCCGCCTTAGGAGCGCCGTCTTGCATTAATAATAAGTCTGAGCTACTGTTTACGTCCTAGTTCTTCAGTCTTCAGTGTTAACATCCAAGTATTTGTTTATGGTCTGCATGTAAACATAATTGTGTTGAATGTAGATGTTTTTGTTTTGTTTTTTTTTCAAATTTGCAGTTTGTATAAACAGAATTAGTGACTCTCTTCCTGTGTTTTTCTAAAAGGACCTGGAGTTCCATGGCGTGATGAGATTCTACTTCCAAGACCGGGTCGCCGGTAACTTTGCCACCAAGTGCATCAGAGTCTCCAGCACAGCGACAACGCAGGACGTCATTGAAACGTTAGCGGAGAAGTTCAGACCGGACATGAGGATGCTGTCCTCGCCAAAATACTCCTTGTACGAGGTTCACGTCAGTGGCGGTGAGTCTCGCAGATTTCTGATGAGAAGAAGAGTGCGACAGAGTTTACAGAATCAAATTAACCGTAAAAATGTAGAGTGGAAATGTAGAGTGGAAATGCATGGCTCCCAGGTGAACTGGTCTTTCTGTCTGTGTTAGAAGAGCGTCAGCTGGACCTGGACGAGAAGCCTCTTGTTGTGCAGCTAAACTGGAACAAAGACGACAGAGAAGGACGCTTCGTCCTGAAGAATGAGAACGACATCCTGCCCAAGGTGAGCTGCTCTGATCGTTCGGTCCGAGTGTTCACTGTTAATCATTAAGCTTGCTAGGGAGATGAATTATTCTTCCCTTCATCCATAGCCTGTCAAGGAAAAACGAATCACTTTAAATCACTTTGTTCAGCTCTTCAAGATCACTAAGGTACAAATGCACATTGGAAAGGCGCCGGTTTCATGGTTGCCATCTCGGTATTTTAAAACAAAATGTGAAGATGAAGTGTCTGATTTGGCTTTAAAAACTGAAAAAGCATGCTCTGCTCTGCACGCTACTTCCATGTGTGATACTGTCTTTAAATGCAAGTCTATGTGTAGTGTTTCCTACACATAGACTTTAATTCAGCGGGCTGCTCGTGTATATTTGGTAACCCTCAATCTTTTTCATTTTTTTTTTCTTATTTCTTGGCATTTTCGTTTTGCTCTCATATTTCCTACCAGCCTGCTGGCAAGGTTATATTATGGTCCGTGATATCTTTCAGTTGCTGCTTCAGGTTGTCTCTCCAAACTCTGATCTACGTTTTCTAAATGTAATAAGAAATTAGAAAAAGAGGAAGTGTAAAAATCTGCAAAGTGTACGACTCAATTTTTGGCGCCTGATATGTGCATAACGGTTATTCGCTCTACCAACCACCTCATCCAGCCTCCCAAAAGTTTTTTGTGCTTTAAAAGTGGAAAGTAATCAGTAAAAGGACCACTCTGATCAGAACCTGGAGCAGGTGAAGGTCTAGTTTACGTCTTCCCGCTTGCTGACGGTGCAGAGCAGGACAGCAGTTAGCAGTCTTAGAATGGGAAACTGACGTCCAACGATGAGAGGCCCCACTGGGCAGACAGATGATTATGTTTCTTGATCATTTATTTGTCTTAATTTAACAGTCTGTGGGGAGCACTGCTGTGTGTCTATCTCGACTTGTAAGAGTTGTTTTGCTCAGGTTTTAATAGGTTTTAAAAGTTCCTATCAGCCCTCAGTCAAATTTGGCGTACTCTAATGTCACAAAGATGCCGAAGATTTTCTTTTCCTTGCTCACTTTGCTCAGTTGTCACTTATTCCCACAAACGAGTGCATCTGTAGCACTTTCTCACTCAGGCTCACTCTCTTGTTTTTCTAGAAGAGTCAGAGTAACGGGCCTGAGAAGGAGAAGGATGGCGTGATACAGAACTTCAAGAGGACTCTGTCCAAGAAGGAGAAGAAGAAGGAAAAGAAAAGGGAGAAGGAATTCGCCCGAATCTCCGATGGAGACGATCAGACGCTGAGTCGCGAGGACGGGTACTGCACTCATTCATCTCACATCCCGACAGTCCTCAGAGATTCTTTTTCTTTTTCTTAATGCGAGGAAGAGCACTGAACACTCCAGAAAATGACAGAATAGTGATCTGAACTTTAACCTTTCTGTGCCTTCATCGGACTCCTTTTTTCCCCCTGCATTTCTTTTTCTGTCCCATTTGTTCGTTGGTTTAGGGAAAACCTGGCAGCAGAGGTTTATAAAGACATGCCGGAGACCAGCTTTACCAGGACGATCTCCAACCCAGAGGTGGTGATGAAGAGGAGACGTCAGCAGAAACTGGAAAAACGCATGCAGGAGTTCATGAACAGCGATGGGAGGCCAGACTCGGGTACTTCTTAGTATTTATAAATACCTTGTTTACGAATGTATTCAGACACTTTTTTCCCTAATCCCAGCATGAGCTCGGATTACCAACTGTGCCTAGTCTCATAGGTGTATTAGTTCAGGGGTGGTCAGAGGAAAAACCAATAGATGTATAACAAACACATTCCTCCCCAATTAGACAGCCTGAACCTCCTTTATGTTCAAATTTAAAAGCATATACTGCCATTAGATCCAAAATGTACAATAATTAAATAGTGTTAGTGTTTAACTTTTTAATGATGAGAGAAGACAGGTGGTATTACTTTAAAGTAATAAGACCATGAGCATTAAAAGCTAATCTGATATATGATTACAGTCATGTGGAAAAGTGAACACGGGACTTGATACAGTCATGTGAAAACTAGAGTTCACAGTCACAGCTTCCATAGGACTTAAGAGGGCAAGTAGCAGCCAATTGCTGCTAATCAAATGGACCAATGAATCTATCATCAGCAAGTATGAGCACCTCTGGTTTGGAGTGTTCAGGTATGCGTCGCTACCATCTTCCCAGGAGTTAATGTTCCAACAAATTCAATCCAAGGTCAGAGAAACTGCAAAAAAATCCCAGAATCTTAAATATTAAAATTCATGACAATATTTATTGGAGTAGGAGTTGGGAAAGAATTTGAAAACAGTAAATTGACCTAAATATGAAACTTTTTATTGTCACGAACCCAAACAGCACAGCCACAGGGGCCTGGACTGGCTCCAAACGAGTCTGAGTGTCCTTGTGTGGCTTAAAGGAAACCTGATGTGAACCCCAGAGATAATCTGCAGCGTGACCTGAACGTCGCAGTTCACTGCCGCCCCTTATCTGGTGTGGCAGGGCATGGGAACTCAAGTTAAATTCTGTGAATCCAGGTGTGCACATCTGCTCGAGCGGTGTTTATATAACATGCGGATTAGCGGTCCACTTTTTGTTATTAGTGAACTGTTTTCACTGCTCATCGCTAATCACTCACGCCCACATCAGCTGCTTCCCAGAAGTGCCATATGCCGTCGGAGCGTCTCACGCTGACATGTTTACGCACACGGACAGGCATACATCGGGGACGTGCCGAATGAATGAAACAAACATGCTGACTGGTTCAGCGTGTGACTCAGGCATTACCTAATCACTCTGCCAGACAGACAGATGGACGAGTGAACAGCTAAAAACAGCTCAAACCGCTGTCCGCGAACACGTGCACGCAGCCGGTGAGGCAGGGCAGCCGGTGGTTAGACGGTGACGTCCCCCCCTGGCAGAAGGCGCTATTTTTTTTTAATAAAAAAAAAAGAAGCTTATTTTATATGATGAAAATCCTGTTTGCTCCACTGACGCCTTCTTTGTGGGATTTACAAAGGTGATCATTTTCAGTTGACACGTGCCCATTTCATGGCTACATGTTCCACCAGATGAAAGATCGACATATTACAAAGATGTTATGAGCATTGCATTTATTGCTTTTCCACAAACTTGTCTAAAAGTGTACACAAGAAAGTTTAACGTCCAGGTAATCCAGATAGATATGAGAGGGGGAGTCTAGTAGCAGCATTACATTGGTTATATTAAATGCAGTTAAAAGTGAAACTACATATGAAAAATGCACCTAAGTTTGCTGGAATTAAAACTAGAACTCGGTGTAAAACAATATTTAGTACTTTTGTATTCAGAACTAACACACTCTCTATCTGCAGGAGGCACTTTGAGGATATACGCTGACAGTCTGAAGCCCAATATCCCGTATAAAACCATCCTCCTCTCCACGAGAGACACAGCTGACTTTGCTGTGGTGGAGGCTCTGGAGAAGTACGGACTAGAGAAGGAGAACCCCAAAGAGT
Organism: Hemichromis elongatus; assembly: GCA_015108515.1. Lineage (NCBI taxonomy): Eukaryota > Metazoa > Chordata > Actinopteri > Cichliformes > Cichlidae > Hemichromis > Hemichromis elongatus. Next base: position 64,088 of record VUQR01006765.1, on the reverse strand, counting down.
ACTGCATTGCTCGGGTAAGTTCCTTCTGTCTTTAAAAATCTCTAAACCCATCTTTCCACCTTCTCACTCTCCAAGGTAAACACATCCATCAACACCATAAAATCTGCTTTGTTCTCACTCAAATTCACTAAAATCGAGTTAAGTTAGGTTTAATTCCACCAGCTACAGCAAATTCCATCAAACTCACGTTAACAGTAACGGAGTTTGCGCTCTTTGTCACAGGTTAATATGTGATTTTATTATTGAGTACACTGCCTGACATTCACAGCTTATAATAGATCTTTGTGGTTCGAGGTGTAATGTTTCTCCAAAACCATGTTTCCGTTTTGCCGGACGAGCATGCTTTAACAGCTCCACATGGGATTCACCGCGCGGCGGGACGTTTTGTATCGGCATTTCTCTTGTCATCTCAGAATTGTTACACCGTTCATCCTATTTCTCTGCACTATACAACCCTGACCCCCACCGAATTCAGAAATAAACACTTTTATCATCCTCCTGAGAGGCTGTGGAAAGTTTAGTTCACTGTCAGTGTCACCTCATTTAAGCGAGTTTATCACCAGGGTCACCACTGCTCTCAGAAACACTGTAATAGCTTACAGTAGAGGAGTGCGCTATATATCCTACCTTAATGACACATTTTAAACACTGTTTCTCTTTTTTGTGGAAACACTTCTTAGATAGAGATGACTAAAATTCCATGCCCACTTCACAGGAACAGCAGATTGAAATGGAAAGCTTTAGGAATGCAGCTCAGTTACTTTCAGACTGAGTGCCACAGTAGCAGCAGATGCTCTAAGATATCTGTGTGTGTGTGTCTTTGTGTGTGATAGACTGTGACAGTGAACTTGGCTCGCAGCCTGTCTCCTATCTGTCCACTCAGCTTTTGCCAATCATATAAAACAACTGCCAATACATTGGAAGATCCTTCAGGGATGACACACACACACACACACACACAGAGTTGTTAGCACTGCCTGGTACGGTTATTTTTTAAAAGCACTTTTTCACTTTACAGTATTGTTGCTATTATAAAGTGATCTATTACTTTAAAGGTTTATCTACTGAGAAAAGTAACTGATCAGGGTGCTTTGCTTCACCAAACCTACACAGCCCTCATATGGTTCCATTATTCAGAGGCTGTGTGATCTCATAGAGAGCTGACATCAGTAGCACATCGTAACCAGTTAAAAGCTCACTAGTTTCCCTTTCAGCTGAGCTAACTCATTAGCCGTTGTCTGTTTGAAGCTGTTCCTTTTGACTAGTGTTACTGCTGCGAGGTCTGTTGAAGAGTGTGTATCCAGCCCAGTTCAGCTGAACTCCCTGCACAGATCACATTTACTTCCTCAGTGATGGCTGGCTGTGTAAAAAAAAAATTGCCTTAAGTAATTAACACATTTTTGACAGGACAGTGTGCAAAACCGAGTGATGTGTTTAGAAGCGGAGGCAGACTGACTCATCCTTGAGTCTGCATCGTTAAGTGTTGTTCGAGCACAGGCCAGTGTGGGAGTTTGGGACAGTCACTGACTGTGCCTAGTGCGAGTTCACCCTAAAGTGCAGGGTTCAGGAGGGTTCAGCAACAATGAGAAATACCAGAAACTGGTAAACGCTATCCACCCACTCGTCCTTTTTCTCCTTATCTGCATCATGGGAGCATTAATCTAAGCACAGCTACCAAAAACCTAACAACCGCTACTGCCTCCGACTGTTTTGGAGAGATGAAAACTATGCATTGCGTCATGTCTGTGTAGGTTCTCAGTCGTCCAGGTCATGATAGTCTAACGACTAGACTTTTTTGTTTTGTTTTTAATCTTTCATACTGTGACACAATCAAGAATTCTTTTGGATTAAAACATCTTCAAAGACATCTTCAAAGAACTTGAAGTAGTCCAGTCACGTTCTCTTCAAGCTCTGTATTGCATCCTGTGACTTCTCTGGAGACGTTGTCTTGTCAGATGCACTTAAATGACCTCATCTGTGAGGCTTAAAGGAGCCTGAACCACCTTACATCAGTTATTCTGTGTGTAAGGCGGGACTGAGATTACACAATATTGTTTGTTGTAATGGTCAGTGTGTCAGGTTAAGACATGATGAGTTGCTCCCCTATTGGCTTTCAAAATTTAAGTGATATCATCAGAAAGGAAATGCTGGCTAGGAATTTTCTAGAAAAAAAAAACACCCAGTGGTGACGTGTATGATCCTGGCGATCTTTTTGTTCATTGATTTTCAAATTTCCCCCATCGGCAATACTGTGCTCATGTTAATCAAGGTCACTGAAGTTGAGGAAAAGTCCGTTTTTTTTTTCCCTTTAACCTTCTTACCTTTATGCTGTTATCATCCTGCAAGGCTTTTCCAGGTTTAAGTTGGACCTTTTGGAGGCGACGACACTTGTAACCCGTAACTATTACGGCACTTAGTCCGTCTTTTTCACAAATTTAATTAGTAAAATTATTATTATTTTTTATTTGGTCAGGAATTTTACTGGTAGTTTCTCTCTGTGGGCAGCAGGCCAAAGCCTCTTTGGCTATCCCTGGACACTGCTCGACATAAACGATGAACTGTAAAATAGTAAAACATATTGCATGTTTGCTCCAGACAGCATTCAGTGGAAACAAATTTTTGCAGCCTGTATTTGTCATCTCTTTCTTCTGGGTACTACCCATAGCCACAGGTGATGGTAAGAGTGTAGCCCTGCCAGCTAATTAAAACCTTTGCCTCCTAGCTCACCACAACTTAGGACTTAACAGTACTGCAGATGCTGTAGAAGCCCACTTGTCTCTCTCCCACTTTCCATTGTTCCCCCACTTGTGAACATCACACTGGGGTACTTGAGATGCTCCACTTCAGATGGTAGTGCTTCCTCAAAACAACCCATCTCTTACTGAATACCAGGGCCTCAGACTTGAGGTGATAATCCTCCCCCCCCCCCCCCCCCCCCCCCCCCCCCCCCCCCCCACCCCCCCCACACCCCCACCCCCCCCCCCCCCCCCAAAAACACAAAAAAAAAAAAAAAAAAAAGCAAAGCG